>JAOXYL010000050.1:3968538-3985950 GCA_028564955.1 Terapon puta
CACACACGCAGGCACGCGCGCACACACACACTCAAACAGTGCTCGTGCTGTAGCTCTGTAACTTAATTGACTTGGTTGGAACATGACCAAAGGGTTCCTGCAGTGATCCAAGCCACCCTTTCCCCCTCCAGGCCTGAACACTATCCTCTTTGCTCCACCTCACCCTCTCCTGCTAAAGCCAAATATAGGCAGCACCTCAGGTGTGTTTACTGTCCTCTGCCATGATTTGTGACCCATATGCAAACTCTTATCTTCAAGGCTCCACTGAACTTTGTGTCATGGCCAAGCTCATTAGTCTGGGATATTCCTACGTAGTGTATGATTGTTACTGTCTGCTTTCTGCCCTGGCCTGCTGTAAATGGTGTAAACAGCACTGCAGAGCACCACACCTACATGAGGAAGTGTGTGGAGTCCTTACTGGGTCCTCTGACAGCTCCAGTTTTCAGCCATATGTGTAAAACCTTTCCTCACAGGACTTCATTATTTTAGAAATGCTCCATTTTGGAGTGAGTTAAACTTTGCTCATCAGCTTGATTATTGACTCCACTGTAGTATCATTGCCTGCCTGTAGTTTAGAGATACTTTAATTTTGTTTTAAACAGTGATAAAATATGAAATCCCCTGCAAGTTAACAATAGAAATCTCTTCCAGAAACAGCTCACTACATATGCTGCCAGTACAAAAAGTCATAATCACAGATAGTGGATAGTAAACTCACACCATATTGATTAACCTATATCTTAAATAATAGATTTTATCCACCTGACTAATTATATCTTGATGAAAGAAAATGTATGGTCTAAAATATATTGCAATATTGACAGTTTACTTGAAATGTCAAAGATTTAGTTTACAGCATGGGCAGTGTACTGACAGCAGCACTCAGTTAATAAACTTCATTGGTTTCTTTCCCTTTCATTTAGTACTTAATCATGTTGGCATAGAGGATAATATGGAGGCCTATAGAGCGATTAAGAGTCTCTTTTCTCACCTGTGGTTGGTTTTACCTTCAGCTCTTATTCCTGACACTGACAGTACGGATGAACAGAACTGGCCTACTGTTTGCATCTGCTGCCATCTCATGGCTGCCTGCTGTACATTACAAAGTGAACGTCTGCTCCCTCAGGTTGGACGTTTTAGCTCTTGCCTGCCTGCCTGGTGATTGCTTGGCTCTCAGGATATTCTAAAACGTGTTTCATTATTCCATTTGTCACTCCACAGTGTCCCACAGTGCCCTACTCTCTGTCCTTAATAAAAGCACAAATGGCACTCACTGTTCCTTATCCTGAGCATCTGAAACATATGGCATGTTATATGTATGTTGTCTGAAGAGTGCTGATAAATAAAATGATACAGGGTGAAAAAAAGGAAAACATAGGTAAGAGGAAGAGAGAAACAGTGACATGGACATCCTTTAAAGGACAGGGAGGAGAGGAATAACTGTGTGTCCGTGTCGAGGCCAGGAGCATCCTTATAGCTTTCCTGCATAATGTTCTTATTATCCTGGTGTTTTTTATTCTGCTCTTCCAGCCATCACTCTTTTATTGTACAAAGAGAGCACCATCGTCTCCTTTTTCCCTTCAGAGATACAAAAAGAATTTGGGTCACTGCTTAGATTCGCCAACCCAAGTGACTCTTCACCTGATCTAATTTGCTGTTGTGCAGCTGACTCTGACCTTCATGCTTCTTTACATGGCTCAGTTGAGGATTATATGGTTACTTGAACAACACAAAACACAGAGAAAAAAGCTCCATCCTTCATAACAGTTACAAAAATAACCATATAGATCGCACATTTCATCAGAGGCCTGTTGTCGATCAGGTGTTTTCTTAACTCTTTGTCAAGGTGAGAATTGCTTCCATGGAATCTTTAAATTTGCTGCACCAAGCTGTTATTACAAGTAGGAACACTAGGGGGAGCAAGTGTTCCAACACTGAGCACAAGGAAGCAGCTCCACCAGCTTATCGTCTCCCCCCAGGTCAGTCCATGGGTTCGGGGAATCCAAACCTGAGCTCAGCCCTCGAGCTGCCCTCCTCCTGCTCTCTGGGGTCACACTCGTCAGGACACCGTGTAAGAGAATCAAAGCAGACTAGAGACATTATCATTCTAACACGTATCTTTTACGTGAAACACAACTGCAGCCCAGGCTAAATGTGCCGTCACCGAGGTATTTTATTTTAATGCCGTTTTTTTACGACGCATCTGCTCTGTAGAAGATGAAAAAACAGAACTAAGAGTGACAGGAATTAGGAATGAGAGGGGGAGGTGGTAAGATGGATTTGAACCAGAAATATTATGAGCACATCATATACACCCTGATCATTAAAAGAAAAAACAGGGAGGGAGCCTATGAAAGGAGGGTGGTGGTTCATGCACATTCATATTTAATTTGTCATTTGAGCTGCCGTTGCATCAGCTCTTGTCATCCTAGCGACTGAATAACTAGCGCAAAGTCTGCTTCAACGCTGTGGTGCTCTGCTGGGGTTATTGTGTTGCTAAGGGCAGTGCCGCCATCGCAGCCCAGTAGATCATGGGGGGTTAGAATATCTAGGTTATGATAATATAATCTCTCACCCATGATCGCACCTACTGTATGTGCAGAGGGCTGCATTGAAGGGGTAAGACTGTATGTGTGTGCGCACGTGCCCAGGGGCCCTCTAAGTAGGTAGATGCGAATGGGGGTGTCCCATCTGGTGAGTGTGTGTGTGTGTGTGTGTGTTGCCTTCCCAGACCCCACCCTGTCCATCTTCAGATTAAGGGGCCATACCATGACCCAGAATCCTTACCCTGTCCTGTCTCATAACACACACACCCACACGCTCCACCCTTACTAAATGCCCTCCCTCCCATTCACCCCCATTTCCTCTTCAGAACAGACAGTCTCGCGGGAGAGACATGGGGTGAGGTCTCCATTAGCAGCCGTGCCCCTGATGTGTGGCCATGGTGTTGCATTCATGGACTTGTGTTGAAGAAAAATGGGAGTTAAAAGCAGTGGTGTCAGCTGTGGATTTGATCGGAGGGGGGGCTGAAAGTGTTATGGGGGCAAAGAGTTCCTCTCAGCTGACTGGGGTTAATAGTATGTTTCCACATTGAAATGGCGTTCAGTTTAAATCTTTGGACACATACAGTATGCTGCAGGTGTAGACGTCATCAGCTTGTTTGGGGGAAAATGTGAATTCAAACCTGATCTATACTTAATATCCAAAGGCAGTATTTATATTTTTATACCACATGCAGAGAATTCTGCATAAGCTGTGTATACTGTACGTATGATTGGCTGATGACACAGTGATATGATATAATGTATGTTTCTGTGGCCTCATTTTGGCCCCACAAGTCTGCCAGCATATTCTGAAATAGATTCTCAGATTTTTCCATGAAGCAATAACCCAGATCCTCCATATCAAAGAGTCCCCCCCCTTCCCCCATATATCCATCTGCTTTACCTCTGTCACTCTTTCAGCTCCCCATTGCTGCCCCTGACTCCCCCTGAATCAGCTCTGCTGTCCCCAATACACCCATCCAACCATCCATCCATCCATAAACAGACTCTCTCCTTAGGCGCTGACCCACTGGAGGCTTTGTGTGAATCCAGGCCACACCCAATGTAGAGGACCCAGTTTTGTCTTGTTTGTCACATCGAGCAGTACTGGAGGCTTCGCCGTACCCCATCCGGCCCCAAAACATGGACCGGCAATGTGCGCATGGGGCATGTAATGGATCTTCTTTGACATTTGAACAATAAGATATGGCTACATTCAAAGTCTAAGCCAGAAGAGAAGCCGCCCCAAGTAACAGACTGTGTATGTTCGTGTGTGTGATGTCTTTAATCACCCCAGTAGCAGAGCGTGCTTTTTTCCCTTTTTCAGAACCAATTAGCATCATTGACAGTGATGAATTTTGATTTCGACACGTTGCCTTTTCGCGCGGTTGTCGCCCTGCACTGTAACAGCGAGGAGGCTTGTTTGCGACAGAGCCGGGGAAATAACAGCGCAACATATGGGGCTTTATGATCAAACTGTAAGCATCCAAAATACTTTCACTTTAATGGAAAGCATGCCCCATCAAGTAGGGTGTGGGAGGCAGCATCTAAAAGCCATTAACGGCCAGGCTTCCACTGAATCCTTAATGACTACGTGTTCAAAATAATGCGCCCAGAACTGCACCAGTGTTTGAAATGATTGTTGATCAAACTGAAAAAAATGGCAAGCGGTGCCCTTTGGCTTTCACTCCGTTTCCAAAACCAAACAGTGTGTGTCTGAGAAACAACTGTGTGTTGTTTGAGTCATTTCTCCACCTGATTCTCCACCATCCTTGGGGGTAATTTGGAAACGACTCATGAAATTTCAAGTTCTCCATTTTAATTTCCTCAAGTGTCTACTCCCATTATCACTGAAATTAAGCTATAATCCATTGTATGGTAAATTGAATAAATTGGTTTGGGGATTTAGGACGTACCTTATTTATGAGGTGATTGTGCCCTGTGGCAAGCCACATTTCTCATTTCAAAATAGATTATGGTTCCCTAATTGATAAGATAAACAGACCATTATTGGGCTTCTTTAGTAAACCTTGCAAACTGAATCCAGTTTTTTCCGCCCTGTCGTGTAACACTAATCCATCTCCCCGTCTCCTAATGTAGTGCATGTAACAAGGCAACATTGTTATCAGACCCTTTCAATTATGATGTGTACTCCAGGCTAAATAATTACGTGTGCTCAAAGCAGAAACATCTATCCCTGCTTTTGGACTGAATGTTAAAGTGGCTCTATTAAAGTTACATTATTTGATTCCACTTTCATGATGTAACTGGGGTAAATAGGGGTGCTGAAGGGAGACAGTGGCGTGGAAATCCATTAAAGGCCAGCGAGGAGAGGAAGGTGGGAGCTGCTACTGGGAAAACTGTGGGGAGGCGGGTATAAAGGGGCATGTAGCAGAGGTAGATTGGCCTAATTGGCACTTTTGGCCGTCTTGTCACATACCTGCTTAATTGGCGTGCCGAGAGGTCGGGGGAGAATGTAAGCAGGGGATCTGGAGCGGGTGGCTTACGCCTGCAATTGTGTGGGAATTGCGTTTGCGCGAGCGGCGACGGGGGCTGACGGAGCTCAGGGTGCATCTTTTCCGAGAACCGGGGGAGGCGGTTAGAGCGTCGGCTAATCAGCATAAAGCATTAAACATTTACGCTGACCTACAAAGGCTGACAGCCCCCCTTCAGTCACACCCATCACCTCGCTTCCCTCTGCTTCGCATCCTCCGCTCCCATCGAGCAGCTCCCCTCTCCCTCCCCACACACACACACTCTGACACATTAGCTCTGTTTTTTGGGAGGTAATGAGGACTCGGCAGGGGCAAAAACTAGAGGAAGTGGTGGTCTGGATGGAGAATGAGGGACGGCGGGCTGTGCTCTTGTTCAAATAAGAGGGGCTCCTTAGGTTTTTGACAAACAGCAAACCTGATGCTTTTCATACGCTCTCCCTCCACAATCCTGCTCCTGTTTACCAAGGAAGGGCGGCTTTTGCAACCTTCTTTTGTTTTGGAGAAAATGGAAAAAATAGCTCCATCCATTTCTGGTGCTTCCTGCTTACTTCTCTTTGCCAACAGCTAGAATCTTCAAATAGTTTTTTTTAATCTCATCAGTATGGGTTTTGGCGAAATGTTATTGTTAAATGAAGGTCTAAATGCTCTTTTCAAGGCCTTTGCCTCCCCAAAAAAATAATCATTTAAGCTAAGATTCTCTGCATTTTTAAATAAGAAATGTTGGTGTTTCTTTAAAGATGCTGGCACGAATGTATCAGCAGCTGCACTCCAAAAAATGTCAGCCCCGTTGTTTGCCTTCACGAGTTTGAAGTCCTCGCGTCATGATTTAATGCAGAAAGCCTTCCATGAAGATGCAGCAGCTGTAGCTTTTACTCATGCGGCTCCCTGGTTTTTAGGGAAACAAATGGGAGAGATGCGGACTGTTTATCATGATCGACTGCAGATGTCTTTTTGTGTCCAGTGTGCACCGCTGTGGAAATGGTTTGGGCAATGAAAGGGGGAAGAAAAATTCAACAAGGATAAAAAGGGAAAATGAGAGTCGCTCTTGGTCTGTCTCTCTCGTTCTCTTTCTTTCTCGGTCTATCAGTGGTCTGTAATAGACGTGATGGAAATTGATTTCCAGGTGAATTATTTCGCGTGCCCCTCAGTCTCAGGGAGACAACAATCTTCCCCTTCTTCCAGAGAGGAGTGCGGCTCCCAGACTGCCCTTCGTTTTTCATCATCCGAGAGGGACTGCTTTAATTGTCCATTTCAATATTCCTGACTGTTTCCGTGACTCTATCACCTCAAAGCCTTCCCGCTCAGCGTTGAGCACTACCTGTCTATTAGGCAGCTGATTCGCTGATCGATAAGATGGAGAGCGATGTTGGGAAAGAGCAAAGCCAGAATCACTGGAGAAAAAGAACGATTTTAAAGGGCAAGAGCGCCCAAATCATTTCTCTTTCTTTACCCCGGCAGCAGTCTCGATCCTTCCACCAACAAATCATCGCCTTGTTAATCCCCCTTCAAATCTTATCCTTCTGGGTAAATGCCAGGGCGATTTTTGTGAGTTTTCGAAGGAAAACTGCCACAAGAAAATAGGCCGCGCTCGCCTCTGTGAACGGGGCTTTATCATCGGCATCGGCCTCTTTTCCTGGATCTTGATCAGTCCTCAGGGGTCATTTGCTTTGTTTCTTCCATGTGGAGCCAAAGCAGAGGCTAAGAGGCTACAGTGTACCTTATCGACAACAGAGGAGGGTGGTCGATGAGTCAACGTTATTGACCTGGGGATATGGGACTGAGCGAAGATAAACTCTGCTGAAGGGATGATCAAGCTTACTCTAAGTTATGTCTTGCATCATCAGCTCTTTGGGCTTTGAAACCAAATCCTGCTTTGAGCCAAGGTCAGACATCTGGGCCTTGGAGGGTGTGTTTTTATTGCAGTTACATTTTAGTGTGTGGAGTGAAACATAACACAGTTTTTGGTTTTATCTGAAGCAAACTGTTACCTCCTTTGATCTGTTGGTTAACAAAAAAATCACATTAACAAAAAAACCCCCCAAAAAAACCTTACAGCTACTCCAAAGACAAGCGTGAGTTAGTTGTATTGCAACACATGACAATCCTCAACAGTCTGCAGTATTTTTACAAGCCGTGTTCTTACAGGCACATTTACCATACCTACCACTATTATATTGGAACAGTTTGCGGTCCTGGTTCCTTGTGCTGTCTTGGCACCTAAGCTACAGCCCATTGTTCACTTCAGCCTTCACAATGCACAGTCAAAGTGAAGTTGACGTAAAGCTGAAACAAGGTCAGCACAGTACCCGGCAACCAAGTTTTCAGCTTGATTTGAGGGGAATTTTAATGCACTGAATGATGATTAGTCATCAAAATAAGAACAACAAAGATTTTTCACATAAGAATATAAATCATTGTTACCATGTTAGTTCTTGGATTAGTCATGTGTTGGTGCCAAATGCTGCATATTTACTATAACAGTTGACCTCTTGTGTCATTTTACCTTTAAAATGTCAGAGAGCAGTGAGGAAATGATCCGAAGCACGGATGAAGATTTTAGGGTGAAGGAACTTCTGCACATCACATCATCTCTCTGTGTATATTGGCTGGCGAGGCGGTGCTCCGATGGCGAGCCAGACCTCATGCAGCTGCATCTCGCTTCCTCGGCCTCACCCAAGAGGTCTGAGCTTGCGGGCCAGACAGGCCGGCTGTCTTACCCCAATAAGAAGCGCTCCCCCGGGGGCTATCCCGGCAGAAACCTCTCCCTCCCAATCTGGAGCACGGACGAGCCCGGGAGCCTGACACCGGCGCTCAGACCTGCCAGCGTAGCGGGCGCCGTGCGATGATGTAGAAACACGCGCGCACGCCGCTCTCCTCTCCAGACAGCCGGGTCTTGAGGGTCACGCTGCTCAATTTCTCTCCCTCTTTTCCCTCTCTGGTTCTTCCTCTATCTTGGCAGGAGCTGCTTGCACCTCTCCCACCAGCCATTACCCTCTCGCTGTCTCTCCCTTACTCTCGCCCTTTTTAACTCTGTGCTGTCATTCCAGCTCCCCCGTGTTTTCTCTCTCTCTCTGCTCATTCACCCTTTCAAGCTCTTAACATCAAATCCTTCTTTTTTTTTTTTCTTACTGCACCTGAATCTTTTTAGTATCTCTCTCCATCTCGCTTCTCACACCTCTCCGTCCTCCCAAACTCACCCTTCTCCCCCCCCCCCCTGTGAAAGTGGTCGGCCTTATCCACCAGCCTGGCCCGCGCTAACCCCTCCCCAATCACTCCCTCGCTCTCTTTCTCTCTCTGTGTCTACCACTCTGCTCTTTCAACTCCGCACTAATTTGCCTCCCCCCTCCTCTGAGCTTGGCCCCGGCTCCAGCTCCTTCTCCCCTGAGATGTGATTGCCTGCAACAGTGTATGTGAGAGCGAGTGTGAGGTGTGTGTGTGTGTGTGTGTGGAGGGGTTTGACTGTGTGTGTCTGTCTGTGAAAGGAAGTACACATAGTTGGGTTCAACAGTTAGAGTTCAATTATGTGTGTGTGTGTGTCTGTGTGTATGTGTGTGGCTGTAACCTCAACCCGCCCTCCCTCCCCTTTGTAATGCAGCATATTGCATTAGCAGGACTGGGATCTTGATAGAAGTAAGCCACAGGTTTAACCCGCACCCCCACCCCCAACCGCACACACACACACACACACACCTCACCACCTCCCTCAGGGCAACTCACCAGCTAGCAAATCATTTATCACGCAGTAATGGCTATGATGATCTTTCTCTCTCTCCTCATCTCTCCACTTAAGGGGTTTGCCCTAGATTCTCAATCACAGGACGAACACAACCCCACAGGACACACACGGGGCAACCAGGGTGTGTGCACATGCTGAAAACACGTTAAAGCTGCTTAATGCGTCTGTCTCTTACCCAACGATACACCCGTCTAACGAACCAGAATCAGGAAGGTGGTCTGCAGTGTGAAAAACTGACACAAATTTGCCCAAATGAACATGAAAAGAGGTTTGATCACGGATGCACGCTGGCTGTGATTGTGAGCTGATGTACGCTTTGAGGTGTGGTTTTAAAGCTTGAAATCAGTAAGCCAGCCTTGAGTCAGGATCACTTTGTAAAATCAGTCATGAAAAGTCATTAATCAAACAGCTATGCCACATACCTGCTCGTTTCAACTGTCAGTGATAGTTCGACACTCAATACATGATCATGTCTGTACTTTAAATGTGAAGCTACGGCGGGAATAAAAACTGGAAACGTTCGGAAAGAGCTCGAAGATCTGTAAAGGGTGTTGTAGTTTTACTCATAATGATGACAGGAACATTAGGTATCATTGATCCTCTCATCTGACTCTTGTGGAAGTGAGCGAATAAATACTTTTCCCCAAAAAAGCTTTAATAAATATGAGGATTTGCTGATTTCCCTGGTTTACTTTGTAGTCTGAATATCTCTTTGTTTTGGACTATTTTCACCTTGATCTCATGAAAACTGTAGTGTTGGACTCTTTTGTGGAATTTTATGGACTCAGTGATTAACTGATTAATTAAAATAGAGATAATGAACAGATTAGTGGATGATGACAGTAATAAGTTGCTGCCTGTTGAAATGTCAGATACTGTCAAAACATATTAGAATATTACATAAATCACATTTTTGCTGCTGTCTTTGACGGAGTCATGATTCTACCTAAAGCTTTTCACCTATTTATTTTAAAAACAAGACATTCGATAAATCCTTTGAGGATGAACGAGATGTTCAGGATTTACGCTGTTGGTTATTTGGTAAGAACAGATGTTGTGTATGTTTAGCATTAGCAGAAATAGCCACCAAGGCTAGATAGACAAAGAAAAGAACATCATCAAAATAGATCGAATAAACCCAAGGAAAAGGACATCACTGTCGGCACTACAAAAACAACTAGAGTCCTCAAACTGGAAAGATGGAAAAAAAAAGAAAGAAAAGAAATTCAAGGATTGCCTCTGCAGTGAAATTTTGCGAACAGCGGTGGGCGAGTGCTCCATCTGTAGAGAGCAGGACTCGTCAGTGTTAGATCTTTATTTTCTCTCTCATCTCGTTGGTACCCGTCGGTATAAAGCCTGACAGGCCGGCCCGATCGATAAACATGAAGTGCTGCGTACAGGTTCTTAATCCTCTAAATTCAAAAACAGTTTAGTCTCTCTGACATGTTTTGACTACCAGTGTGCAATAATTGCACGGTGCCGCTTTAAAATCTCATGAATATGGATTTATTATGAACATCTAAATTCATTGCATTCAGAGTTCTTCATCCTGTAAGCCCGCAGTTCTCTTTTTGAGGTCTTCAGACTGTTTTTCTTGCTGTGTTGTATTTCTCATGAGGGGATCAGTCCAGACAAACAGAGCTACTCTCCCTTAACTACACTCGTTTTCATCCGCACATTCATTCCGTGTGGAAAAATGGGGCTTATATTTCATTCTAACTGGATATGAAAAAAATGGTAAATTTCACTTGATGAAACTTGCCTGGATCTGCAGAGCCGCCCGCTCGCTCTGCTGTAATGTGCCAGTAATGCCTATATAAGAAAACTGTGGCTCTGTGGCGCTCCACTATTGGGAATGATGGCATAGATCTCACATCAGCCAATCAGCTGAGCTTTTGAGCGCCTGCTTCATTCGCTGCTGCGGAGAGGCGAGACATGCGATCCGGCCTCAGGTCTCTGCGGAGTCACCTCGCACTGCAAGGGCTCATAAGGGTCAGACGGCAAAGATCTGGATTTGATCAAGAGGTTGGGGTGGGGGGAGTGTGTTGTCGGTGGAAACCTGAGAGGAGGACTGGGACTTGGTGGTGGGCTGAAGAAAGAGAAAGAAATTGAAGACTAAAAAAAAAAGGCGCACCATTTTCCCCCTTCTTTGGATGCAGGTGGTGTTGTGTCCCGGTCCGTGGTATGCCAGTCTAGAAATTGCCAGTGCGTTATCATTCAGGAAATGTAGTGGCATGTGGAGAAATGAAAGGGAGAGGTAAAACTGACAAAATGCAAATGGCTTGCAGGTGTTGGAATGGAAATGAAATGAATGGCAGATGAGGTGTTTCTGCTCGCCTTATAGAAATACAGTGACAGAAGTGACCCAAATTGTCTAAAGCAGTGCTGCAAATTGCTGCGAGTGAAGCGTCGCCTCGTTTATCTCCTTCTTCCCCTCATTCTTCCTCTCGCCTTTCTCTCACTGTATCTGAGTCTCTCTCTTTTTTCCCCCTTCTCCCTCTTTCACTGTCAATCTTTTTTCTCTCTTTCAACCCTCCCTCCTTGTCACTAGAACGCTTTTCGAAATGAAATCTCACAATTCACCATTTTTCAAACCACGGCATGGTGTTTTCTGCATACATGGTGTTACCGTAGCAACGGGGCAATAATTCATCCTCCTGCTGTCTTGCACAGATCGTGTTGCTTGCATTTGGCATGACATTTGAGACTCGGGATATCAGTTTTGCTCTCTGTGCCTCTGCAGGAAACTCTTTGGGACTTAAACTTATGACGCAAAAGGATTGGTAGTTTGTTTTCCGACGTTGTAAAATGGTGATGGGTCTTAAGTGGAGTGTGCTGGGTGCACATGGGAGATGGATGATTGATGATGTGAGACCTACCTACCACACATGTATTCCTTCGACAGAGAGTATATCCTTTCTGTGAAACCTGTATGTCTTTGCCTGTCTGTTTAAGCTAATTTTTTTTTGGGGGTGGGGGGGGAATTCCATTTCCTGAAGCTGTGGAGTTGCTCCACATTACTCTTCTCAAGGATGAGAGCCGAAAAGCCGCTTTGCTTTGACCCTGTGTCCGGACCTTGTTGTTTACCTCGCAGATTAATATGCGCGTCGGGATGCCGCTGGTGCCGCCGGCTTCTAAATGTCTCTTTCGGTCCGTCGGCATGATTTTCGCTGCCGTTGTTCCTCTTCATTTACCTCGTTTATCAGTTTGTTACCCAGATGAATAATGGATGAGGCCGCTTGTTGCCTCGGCGACATGCCAAGCTCATCATTGTCATGCGTTTTCTTGCAAAAACCAGGTCCACTACCCTCCCCCGCCCCCCCCTGACTCCACCCCCGCCACTTCTGGATGACAGGCGAGTTGACACATCGGCACACACCGCTCCCACGATGATTGAGTCTCGGTTGTTGTGCGCAAACTGATGAAGATGAACGGGGAGGGCCACGAGGAAAGGACTTACAGAAATCCATACGCACATACAAGCGACAGGGTTCCAAACAGGAGCATATTTGCACCCGTCTATTGATTCTCAATGTGTTTGGTTATGTACCGCCTGTAAGATTTAGATCGATTTTTACCCCTTTGTGAGTCTAGAATGGGCCTCTGCTGCAAGATCCATCCATCCATACGCTGCTGTGTCCGAACTCTACACCCACGTATTCAAACTCAAGAAGAACTTGGGAGCTTCAGACTATCCCAACATGCTTTGGGTGAAATGCAAGGAAACGCCCCGCTACTGCGCTCGCAGACAAACACATTTTATACTTGTGGGAATCTGAGTTTCCTGCAAACCAGAGCTTTGCACCTTAAGCACAGAAAGCCACGTGAGATGGGGAGAACATTTCTTTTGAATTTCACACAAAAGGTTCAGAAATTGAAACCATCAACCTTGATGCGAGGATCCAGTGGTAACCGAAAACTCAGACACGGCTGATTGCTGTACTACTTTATGTCAATTTCTCTGTCTCTCTGAGCCTAGACCAGCACAGGACAAGAGCTTTACAACTTGAATGTTTTTAAAATCTAGTTTGCTCTTTCAGGATGCAGTAAACCTCCACCTCTGTTGACACTAGTTAAAAGGCAAAATTGAGGCCAATCATCAGGGAAGATTGAGGTTTTTCCGCGGTGACCCAGCTTCAGAAAGAAAGATACTTTATTGATCCCTGTGGAGAAATTCTCTTTTCTCCTGTCTCCTTAAAGATGGAGGTCAGAGGTCGGGCTTTGCCACAGGACAGCGTTCGGGAGCTGCATGTGATTTATAGCTTACACTCAAGGACACCTTTTTAGACAGGATGTTTGTCAAAGCAGGAGTCTCCAGCTAGTTTTTTTTTTTCCAGCTAATCACAATTTTGTTGGCTGAGGTTAATGAATTTTTAGCTGTCAGCAGTGAAGAGGGAGGTCGTGAAACTTCGGTGAGTCCTTGAAAGTGGCCGGTGCAGAATCTCTGTGCGGCCACTTGCAAGAGCTTCTTTCTGGTCATAAACTTTGTTTGAAGAGGGACTTGTAAAAGATCCACCGGAGCATTCGGTTTCCACCCACTTTCACTTTCACTTTTAAGCAAATTTTTAGCGAACCATTTATTTTAACCCCGTTCCACCTTTTGGCATTTGAGGGAAGAAATGTGTCGGTCTGTCTATGTTTTTCCTCTTGTGTGAATGCCAAGTCATTGACATCAAGTCGTCTTGTATGAATTTGTGTGTTTGAGAGTTTCAGAGCATTGCGAGGCTGGAAGGGAAGCAGCTAAAGCCTTGTTGTTCACAGACAGCTGCTCTCATTGGTATAAGAGAGTATACAGCTGTCTGTCAACCAGCTGGGGAGTCTGATGGTGTTTTTTTTACTGGATACTGTCTTCGGCCAGTAATGGTCTTCTTTCCCGGCTGTGGTTTCCTTCTGACCGTAAACCACCAATGACAGCGCTGACCCCGCTAACCCCCAATCTCAGGGTACGGCAGCATGGACCAATCGAGAGCAGGGGAATCCGGTTTGCTCTTCTTGCATCTTCTTTCATCCGCAGAGTGCTGACAGCGGTGCTTGGAATGGCTGGCATCCATCTTGTGCTCAGATTGTGTCACGCTTTGATGTTTACAGGACCACAACTTCTGTTGCATATTCAGTCCATATGTGCTGCTTTAAATGGACTCAGCATTAGGCCTGATATCAAAATCATTCTCTCTCGTCTATGTCTTTGCTTTATTGAACGAAAGACGGCATCATGTTAAACCTTTCCCTTTTAGGAAGCGTTGTCTTCCTAAAAAGAAAGAAAACACTAAAAAAACAAACTAGAGCTGAATATTTTTTTTGTCAGTTTGTCAGATGGTGAAAGTTGATATCACATATCATCATCATATTCTCAGAGCTGAAGGTTGCATTCAAAATCTCTTCTTCAGTCCAAAACTCAATGGCAGGATTAAAAAAACCCCCAAACTTTTAAGGTGATTTTAACCTACTTACTATCAGAACTGAGATACTATTTAAATAATCTCGAGAATCTTTGCGCTCCTGTGCAGCTCTGCTCAAGATGTTTCTGCTGGAGTGGCATGTCCGCTTTCAGTCTGTTTATCAGCATGACTGACGACTGAATTTTAAATCTTTAATTACAAACCGGTTTGCAGTCTCTCTTCCATGCATCAGAGACCCCCCCACCCCCCCCATCTCCCTTCTCCTTATGTCTCCCCACTAAAACCTTGCTCTGCGCTCAGTGTTATGGATATATTGGAGATAATCATGTTAAACAGAACATGATGCGGTGACGTGGTTGCACTAAGCACAGACCACACAGACTTTTAACAGGGAGCATTGATCATGACCGTGACAACAAAAACCTTCTAACCTAGTTTTGTTCCTTTAACCTAACCAAACCAACGTGCTCACACTTTAAATTCATTAGGAAGTCTGTTTGGACAGTCGGATCATCGTCTCGGGGTGTCATGCCCGAAAGCTCTACAATGTGCCGTTCTAGTGGTCAAGGACATTTGGAGGACTTGTTGTTAATTGAATATCAAATTGTTGTTTCTCCTCATTGAATAATTGATGAATTGGCTTATCATCTAGCTCTCATTTAAATGCCTGGGCAGCCTACAGCTCTTGATTGAAACCTTTTGTGCAGCGTTTTTGTGTCCTGTTATATAATTCCTTCACCCTTTCCTCATGGATCAGTCTCATTTCAGTCACACCTGGTTACTAATAGTCAGTGCATCCTGTGTGAGTTCACACCTGCACTTTTCCTTTTTTTTTTGGTCTATCAGAATGAAACGCTGCAGACACAGGATGCATTTTAATACCTGGTGCTAAGCGGGTCATTCATTTTCCTGACCATGATTGCAGCCAGAAAACAGCTATTTCGTCAGCGTGGCACCATATTTTTATTAGGCTTCTGCTTCTATCTGCTCACAAGCTTATCTGGCTTCGCTCTCACCGAAAGGAACTAGAATTATTTACGAAAAAATGGAAAAAAAAAAGGAATAGCACAGAAGCTGTCATGTTTGAAAGAATAACTCGAGCACATGCCGTCTGATTAGGCATATAAATAATTTATAGCCGTTTCATTTATGGGCTGCGTCTCAACAAGGGGGTGTTGCTTGCCAATTAATATTCCCTCTTTGCCCTCTATCTGAGAAGATCCAGCTCGATATGCAGCCAGCTAGTGACTGGCCCAGAGAAAAGGAAAAAAGAGTAGACAGCAGAAATGGGAGAGAGGCGAGCGAGTTCATTACTGTAAATGCAAATGAAAGAGTTCCAGAGTATAACAGCTTGTCACTTTCTGATGCCAGCAAGCCGATCAGGTAAATCTTTATGTCACTGCGATATATGTTCCGTCATGCTATAGTTTGACAAAGGTATAAGCAACGCTAATTATATGTTCAGGAAAAGCAGGATTATTGATGTAGAACACAGGGGATTTGCTGTACGGTAGAAACATAAGGGCTTTGAAGGAGCTGGAATCTAAAATAGACTATTCGGAGTTTAAGTCAACGCGCATAATGACGATGTTCTGCTTCAGACACGCTGCTCATTAAATAACTGAAACCTTTTATTTGCTAAAAAATGTAAAAGATTTCTGTGTTGGCACCGTTCCTCATCTGTGGGCAGCAGCATGTCCCCATGGCCTTAGCATTATTAGCTCTTGTAATTACACTCCTCTGTTTCTCCCGCGTTAGGTATTTCATTTCCTCCTCTATGCTTTCTCACATCTGCGTAGGGCTGGGTTTCAATCGGTGCCAATACGCTACCTGAGATTCTTTTATGCTTCTCTCAGAGTGCGTTCGGTTTCTTTAAGGCGTTTTCAGTCTGTACATAAAAGTTAATTTTAGAGGGAGCTGTTTTGCAAAGTTGAGTTAAATTCACAGATCGAGGTGAAAACTTTAAAATCTTTGAACTTGAGCAACATTTTATTCTAGTTAATAAATGTGCGTTGAGGTCAGTCAAAGTCCGCACCGTCACACCGACGCATACACAGACACGCGGTCAGTGTGTATGTTACCAGCTGCAGCAAACATCTGTACAGCTCTTTGGGGATGATAAACATGGACAACAAGGCAAACCATTGCTATGTATGCCGAGCCCTACGTGTGTGTGTGTGTGTTTGTCCTCTGTCTACACCAATCCAAGGTAAGCTACTTTTGGGTTTGGGCCACGCTGAAAGGACAGCTCCCAGCTCATAATGACTGGTCATCGCGAGTCACCCGCTGCTTTCTCCGCACGGCGGGGCCAGTGCGACTTGGCCGCTTCCCCGTGACAGATGGCCGACTTGGCCGGAGACTGACATCTGTATCATCCTTCAACTCCACCAGGCTTGCCTTTCCTGCGTGCGCGCCGCAACAGCCAGCCACTCCTCTGATTCCCCCGCTCCCAGCTTTCCTGTGCCGCTGCCACAATTGGCTCCATATGCCAGCCACATGGAGAAGTGTCACTCTCCACTAGCTCTGCACTCAGCGGCCAAGCTCCCAGGTTGCTCTGTTTTCTTTCTTTCTTTGCCATTTCATTCTCTTCCTGTCATTACTCCCCTGTCTATGACCATCCATTGGAACAATTTCCTACATGGCTATTAGGGAAAATGTTGGTGCTGAAGACCTGAATAAACAGGGCAAGGCAGCGGAGCAGGGAGGATATTACATCCTGTAATCATTATTGTTGTGGGTGTTGATGTGCAGGAGGGGCTGGCAAGAAAATCAGGGCTGGCTAACAAGTTGCTCCTTCCAGAATGAGTTCCTCTTCACGTAGAAGACCGGCAGAGAAGGAAAGAGGAGGGTCAGTTGGCAGCAGCCCTGATAACATCAGCCCTCAGGCTAAGATCGCTGTCTTCAGCTCCAGATGAGCCCCCAAGGCGAGAAATCTCATCCTCACCATGTGAGAGGGAAGTGAATGTCCAGCAGTGGATAGGTTCTCGATGAGGCCCCAGGCTAAGAGCTGGCTCGGTGTGGGCTGAAAAAGCAGGTCATGATTGTGTGGGATGGAGTGGGAGGACAAGGCTAATGTGGCCAACAGTGTTGAGTGTGGACAGGTGGATCATATTGACCGGGACTCCTCTGTGGACGCTCAAACAGCATGGTTAGTGGTCTAAACAAAGTCCGCATGAACACATCAGACGTACTGCCGCTGTTCTGTATGTAAATGTCTAAATGTTACCTAAATGCCAGAT
>JAOXYL010000050.1:3986050-4001041 GCA_028564955.1 Terapon puta
AGATGTCCCAAGTGCTGTGATCCATGAATTTGCGAACATTCATGCTCAGCTGTGGGCAGCGCTCACTGCTTGCTGCATCATAGTGTACCCAAGTTGACACTAGATATTGGACGATGTATCACATCATGAGTCACATTGTGTGGAGCCCACCCAGTGTGGGAACTCTCATTCACACTTACATCAGTCCTGCTCAGCGGCACCATCATCCACTGAGTCTATGTTTGACTTTGACACAGCACCAAATACATTATCTAAATATTCAATGTTACTAAAATATGAATATATCTGAAATCATTGAGTGATGACATTCCATTTGTGATAGACTTTGCACAGGTGTTTGTTGGCATTCATCAAAAAAATGCAATATTCAACTTCAGTTTTCACAACCAGTCTAGGGCGGATAGTTTTCAACTTTTTAACTCCTGTTATGGTCTGCAAGTACAAACTGATTGCAAATTGAAGGAAAAAAACAGAATATATGTGCTTTGACTCACAAGTAATACAGATGATTCCACGACACAGGGGCTCTGTGAATGATTTGATGAGTATGAAATTATGTGAATCATATGCTATAGCTTTCACAGTCACCCAATTTCAACCCAGCTGAGTGCTTATGGGAGATTTTGGAGTGATGTGTTAGGCGGTGTTCAGACAGACAGTGGGCTGAATTTTTCACAGGGTGAAATGAGTTGTGCTCCAGCAAAAAATGCAAGGTCTGGCAACAAAGTTGAACCCGTCTGAACCTTCGCTGCAACATAATGTAACATCATCTGGGACATTGTGATAGTCAAACAAATACATTCTTGTGCACATTCCCTGTAAAGCCCAACTATGTGACATTTTATTGTTTATCTGGCAATCATTGGAAATGGAAAATGGAAAATCATTCCGCCTAGTCTTCTAAAGTATTTCACAGTGTTTTAGCGTCTTTAACTCATGGATTTATTACTCAAACCTCCACCACCATCGTCGTCATAGCACCAAATGAGGTTTGTCTTTTGGAAGAATGTTATTCGTCCTTTCAGCAGCAGAGTTTCGCCGACTCTGAGAATCTGTGACAATGAGCATTTCAGCTGCTCTGGACCAACGTGATGGCCTATGTTAAGACATTTATTTTAATTTCTCTCTTATTAGTAGCTTCTGTCTGAAGCGGAAATGTTGATTGCTGGTTGTGAAACAGTGTGGAACGTTTCTAAAGATTAAACCATTTTCCGTCCATTTGTTGTAGTTTAGATGCTCGGTTGTCATGAAAGCGCGACACAGAGAAGCATCTTGTTCTCGTCCCTCATCATCATCCGTTCTCGTACCTCCCACTCTTTTTTTTCTTGAGTCCCAGTTCAGCAGAGGTTAATGTCGTTAGGCACGCACAGCTGCGAGCGGCGCTGGTCTAGCTGCTGCTAGATGAGTGCTGCTCAGTTCAGAGGGCTGATTACTGGGAAATCTGGGAATCTGTTGGACGCCGCTGTGAAGTCTGACTTATGATGATTGGAGTTAATACCGTAGCGAGACAATTGGCCCACCTGCTAGCATCTCACCGCCGTAGCCCACTGGGCGAGGAGTCTGGGCTTCCCTCCACCAGTCTGGCTGCACGGCTCGATGCACATGAAGAATTCAACATGGTCTTCTGATGTCAACCTAATGTCCCTGAAAGCGGAATTTGTGGCCTTGAATACATAGTTCACTGTGGAATCGGATACATTTCTAACATGGGTTGTTCTACTTGTGTAATGTGGGCAGCTGGACAGCTGCTGTCAGTGGCTCCTGATTGAACTTTGAAATGCCGGCGGCCGAAATAGCCCTCATTTCTTATTATCTATACGTACGCAGGCACCAAAACAAAATAACACGACATGACGAATATTACAGCGAGTTATCTTGGAAATGAGGCGCACATGAATAGTTGAGTGGGCCAGTAGACAGGCTTTAGTGCAGGCAATTACCAAATCCGTTCTAAATTTTAACAGACTTTATTCTTTTCATCAACATCATTAAAACCCTCATTTACAATGGACAGCAGGAAAGGATGATCTCTAATGCCATTAGTGAAGGCAACAGCTTCGCTTTTGATAGCTCCTGCTTTGAAAAATGGACAGAATTGCACTCTAATGGGGGTGTATTCATCAGCAGATTTTTTTTTTTTTTTTTACAATCTCTAAAGTAAAAAGCTGTTGTTGTCATATTTAGTGATATATCTTTACACGCAGTCTCTCAAACAGAGTATTTGATGAAAGATTCACCTGAGAAATCCATACTTAAGTCATGATCTTCTATAATTCTGCGTTACTGTGCTTGAAAAACATTTTACGAAACGTCAGACAGAGAGAAAGAAAACTAAGCCAGTAATGTCGTCAAAACAGCTTGAACGACTTCACTTTGTGTTCATTTTATCAGTTATGAACCAGGCAGTTTTCTGGGGAAATTCATCCCTTGGGTGCTTTGTCACCTTTACCATCTCTGGCAAGTTACTCTCTGTGAATCCGCTCCACAGTTAAAATGATGTTAATGCAAATTTGATATTTAGTTCTTTGATTGCTGGCTGCAGGGGAGATTTGTGCAGATGTTGACCAGATTTTTCTTGGCCACAAGGAAGGCAAGATCCTGTATCAGCTGTTCAAAGTTTATATCCTTCAAATCTTCGAAATCTGGGTATTTAGAGAGGTGCATTTAGCTAGTTAAATGAGGAAATACCCACATGCACATCTGCTGCTCCTTAAGTCAGAGCACTGAACCCACACTGATAAAGCACTAAAACAGCTAAAGCAGCGCCGACTGATCCCATCCATCACTGCAAAGTTGCACAAATGTTACCACATGTGATCTGAACGTTGACCCTGTGGTAGTGAAGCTGGAATGGGGCTTGCATGTGAAAAACATAAAGATCATATAAATATAATGACAGTGGTGTTTTTCTGGTTGCAACAGGTCTCATATTCACATGAAAACCATTGTGGATGGAATATTGTCATCCAGCAAAGGAAACAACTGTTTTTTCTAAGATCAATGAGGTCAGCACTGACCAGCCAGAAGGCCGGGATGTGTGCTGGTCTGCACACACACACACACACAAAACCATATACACACACACATCTTGATTGAAGCATCATTGTCAGTCATTTATTGAGCTTGACAAATTTCTCATCCTCTGCATAAAGAAGTGCACACGCACCTGTGCATATGCACTCACTTAGCAACTTTCACTCAGCCAGACCATTAAACAAGAGAGCAGCCCCTTTGGCTCCTTAATGGAAATTGCCATTTCAAAGCCTTCAGAGAGAGATGTTAACCTTGTGCGATACTTGTGGCATTAAAAATGGATCAAAGCAGCTGAGCTTTGATGTCGACAGAAGATCTTATTTGGGTCGTGGCAGCAGAGCAGAGTGCCGGTCCGACTCCACACCGCCCTCTGCTGGGGGAATCCTGCACTCATGGCCACAAGTTATAACGTCTTGGTGTTATGCATTTCTGTGTATTGTAATTGTTTTAACCTCCTCACTGCAACCAAAATCCCCACTTTCCGAGACAATGAGCATGATGATTAAGACACTGCTTTACATAAAAGTGAAAAGGGAGAGGAAAAAAAAGCAGCAAAAAAGACAGCAGCTGTTTCCTTTTTCTTTTCAGCCAGTACATCAATCAGTTTTTTTGTTATGCAATGTTGGAGCTGATGTGTCTGGGGTATCGTGTCTGGAAAGAACGGAGAGGGGGGAGGCACCTCTGGGTGGGTGGTTTTGCTGATGAAGGGGGGATGAACTGTTGACCTCCAGCAGGCAGTCTGAAAATCTGGCCCCCCTCATATTAGGGTCCTCCCCACTGAGCTCAGCTAAGGCCTGGGAATGAACATACTGTCCGGAGAGATAAATGACTTTAGGGAGAGGCAAGATCACCTACCTGTGCACGTATGAGTGTGTGTGAGAGTGCACTGTGGTGTGTGTGTGTGTGTGTGTGTATGTCCACGTCGTGTATAGGCCGATATTGAAACGTTTATAGAAACAGATACAGACAAAAAGACAGACAGAAGGAGCCATTTTGCTGCGTATATGTGCTACTTTTCTGTCAGACAGAAAAGCCTATTGTGTGTTCATTCATGCAATTCCTCTGTGGATGCAGCCAGTGTGTAAGCTCGTGCACACCCTTGTGTAAAGTGCAGAGTGGAGGAGGGGGGGGGTTGAACGACGGCGGAGATGGAGATGGAGACACAGATAGAGAGAGTGAAAAAAACATAAATAATTGATGATAGCTACCGCTTTGCATCTGCTGCCTGCTGCCGTTGAGTTTGTTCAAAGTAGATACTGATGTAGGGTCTTGCTTATAGGGTCTGCATAAACACCATCCTATCCCGACATCGTTATCACATTAGAAGACCAATAATGCATTGCTTTCAAAAAGGGCAACAGATTACGTGCTATGAAATAGATGCAAATCTTTCTGCCTCAGATCATTTGCCAGATGAACTGAATATTCATTTTTGCCATAGAATTTAACGCAGTGGGGGGAGGAAATGTATTCTTAGTCGTCGTGAAAGTGAGTCAGAAAAAAAAAAGGTCCAAATGGGATTGTTAATTAATTGAATATTGGCCTGTTGATGTGGAACGCATGTGGAGTTTCTCAGGCCTATTTCTGCGCCGCTCGCTCATATTGGTCAAAAACAAGTGGGTTAGGCTGTTTGGAGACACTCAATACATGATTGACTTTAATGTATTTAAGTTCTACTCTCTCCCTCCCTCCGCAGGCCTATTTTCTCTCAGTTTGCCTCATTAAATCTTTGTGGAAATTCTCCAGCTCTTGTGGAAGAGACTTTCTTTTGATTAGGCTATAAACAAATGGAGGAGTTGGTTGACATCTCCCAAGACTGTGGCCCTCTTTTGTTTTGCTGCTGCGCTGTTGTTGCCCCCCTCCCCACTGTGACAGGACTCGAGTACTATTCCCCAATGCCTTTATTCTCGCTCGTTTTCTTTTTTTTTTTTCCTCCCCGTTCCCTCACCCAACTCCAACCCCTCCTCCCCTCTGCCTTTGTTAAAGACGGCCCCTCAACCACTCCCCCCACCGCTCTCTCTCGCACTATCTCTCTCGCTCTCTCATTATGCGCTCATCCGTTCCGCTGGCTGAGGGCTGAGAGCGGAGCGCTCAGGAGGAGAGTGTTTGGGAAACCAGCGACACGCCGGTGCTGTTTTCTCTAAAAGGGGAAAAAAAAAAAAAACGAACGAAGTGTCAGGGGCTGCTTTTCCTTTTGCCAGCACTCGTCCTCACTCTCGTTCACTTCTCTCTCTCTCCCTCCCTCTCTGTAATGCTCTGTCTGTCCGATGACTTCTCTCATTGACTCACTTCTCCCGCTTCAGCCGGCTGACTGAGTGCGCTGACACTGGGACCACTACCTGCTGCCTGGGGATTAAGCGCGCTATGAATACCCACAGCCTAATTTGTTGTTTTGGCTGCCGGTGAATCTTGGATCCCCACAGAGGAGAAGCTGGTGCACAAATCTGTGCAGCCAGGACACTGGAAGCGCCTTTGGACTAAGACAAGCCAGTGAAAAAGGGACTGGATGCCTGAGCAGGCGCATAAAAAGGGAGACGGCAAGCCAGAGAAAGAAAGAAAAGACTGGACAAGTTCTTTCCTGAAAGGCACAAATAAAGGAAGCTAAATGAAGCTGAGACTTGTGAGGATCTGGACGCACTGAGGAGCTTCTCCCGTTATTTGGTTTGGATTCTCGGTCAGGGTTCTGACACAAGGGAAGAAAAGCCCAACAAATCTCTGCCTCCAGCTTCTTGGTTGATTTCTGATCACACACAGATTTTTCTCCTCTGCTTTCCATTATTCATTCAGACTCTGGCTGTGTTTTTGCTGCTCCTCCGTAGCTGCTCGGGGGAGAAGACAGCTCCACACTAAAGGCTCGAGATCGCGATCGGTCCCCTCACGACAACTTTTCCCCTCTCTTCTCCGCCACTTCTTCTGCCCTGCTTTCAGCCCCACTGCATGAGCGAGGTGGGGGGGGGCAGCTGCTCACCCGCTCCGTGAGACTGACCGGGAATAAAGGTTATTGAACCGAGGAGGAGTGGCAGGCACGGAGAAGGGAAGGGGAGGAAAAACAAACCGTCTCTGTTGAACCCTGGAGCATATGGTTTAGCGAGAGGCAGCCAGCTGCGTTCCAGCCGTCCGGCTAATCACACTATATCAGATACAAGTCGCTACGGTGACGGCGCCGGCTCTGGATGGATCTTACGTGCCGGGGTCGTATAAATCTTCGGTGACAGAAGCTCCCAGGCCATAAGCAAAAGGGGAGCCGGTCCGGTGGATACAAAGAAGCAGTTGTGTTGGTCAAATCATCGCCCAGGGGATCGTCTAACCCTCGCAACAGCCGCGAGGAGGCTAAAAAAGATGCTCGGCTGTCACCTCTTAGGGAAATACTTGTGACACGTGTTGTTGGTGAGCACCAGACCTTGGCTCGGCTCATAAAGGCTTTTGACAAGGAGGGGAGGGGGGAGCACTCTCGGGGCCGGCACCCCCCCAGACCTCTTTCGCCGCCATCTAATTACCAATCAGGGTCACTTGGAGGAAAAGGGGAAGATACCTTCTGTGGATATACTGCCCGTTTGGAAGTTTTCCGTGTGGATATTGGACAGTCCAAAACACCCACGTCCTAATGCACAAATTTCTGGCTTAGGTGCACCTCGCACGCGTACATGCCAAAAGCGCACTAAACACACATTTACAAACACATTACCACCACCCACTTAAATCCACACACACATTTGCACTGTAAGTATAAACCACTTCACAACACACACACACGCGCACTTGCACATTGAAAGCCCATTAGTTTGTCTTTTTCCCAGTGGGCACAGCAGAATGGAGGTCGTGTGGACAGGTGGGGGGCTGTAGGAGTCCAAAATCCCTGTCCCCGGTCTGTCCTTTTTCTCCAAATGGATGTTATTATCTCTAAAAATGTGTTGCTTGGAAACCGCTGAAAGCTTGCTGCCACGATTCTCTGACAGAAACAGTCACCGGGTCCGCGCCACGGTGCACAGCTGGAACCGTAGCTGAAACACCGACCATTAAGCATTTTTTTTTCCCCCTCCGCTTTTTTGTTCCGCCTCCATCATCTTCACCCTCTGCCCTCACCCCCCCCCGCCGCCATCATTTTTTCCAACGGGTCTTTGGGCACCCCTCGTCGCCCTCCGCGTCCCATCATCTCCTCCGCTCTGGAGGGGAGGGGGTCGTTGGAGTGGAGCATGAGCGGGTGCCACTATCCCTCGCCGCCGCCGCCGGAGCAGGACCGCAGGTACCAGCACAAGGTGTCCCTGGTGGTGCGCTACTTCATGATCCCCTGCAACATCTGTCTGATCCTGCTGGCCACGTCTACGCTGGGATTCGCCGTGCTCCTGTTCCTCAATAATTGTACGTTGGTTCGGCAGAAACACACAGCCTTACTGTCCACAGTGTGATCTACTGTATCTCTTCAACTGCACTTTAGTTTCTTCTAAATGAGTGGGCCACCGCTTGGCAATCGATGGGCTGCCATAAACACCTATTCAAAGCCTTTGTGCAGCCTTTGAATCAGACATTAGCCGCATAGTTTTAGCATTAAATGCCCTTGTTGAAACAAATGCCCTAAAACTGAGCTCCCTTTACGTCTCATGACAGCCTTATCTGCACTTGAAATGGGGACATCAGGACAGCTAAAGTCACAGCCCCTTGATTCTGAGTCCGTAGGCTTGCGAAATAGCTTCATATCTCCTTTCCAAAGACTTGGCATTTGCTTTGAACTGCGGGATGAAGTATTAAATGGCGATTAAATGCCTTCGGAGGGTGAAAATGTGTATTTTGGCCTGGGAAGTCTCAACCCCCGCCGTCATCTCCTCATAGTGCGACATACTTGTCCCACTCTACACTCAAAGTACAACAGCTCTGTAAGAGGCAGAGGCATAATGATTGTGCGCCTCGCTCTTTGTTTTGATGGTGGTCATTGCAGCGGGTTCTTGTTTTCCGAGAGCGGTTTTGACAAGAGATGTAATGAAATTGTTTTAGGTTGTCCCCTTTTAACTCTGCTGAGAATTATTTGAAATTCGTCAACACTGGTGCCAGTTCAGTAGCAGAGTTTCTGTGCAAAAACCATTTTATTTCAAATGGTGCTTCAAAAGTAATGAAACACAGTGCACAATATGCTCGCTGGTTTTCATATCACCAGCAACACACCCTGTGCTAGCCCGCGCTGATACTGACTTATTCATTCTTCTCACTCTCTCACAGACTTAAACACATTTATTTCTGGGTGCCCTGCTAGTTAAGACTGTGTAAAAGGTGAAATTCCTCTCAACTCTCCAAAGAGGGCTATTACTTATGCAAGACTTGTGCCACACAATCACTTGCACATTATAATAAGTAAGTAAATAAGTTAAATAAGCACCGTCTTAGCAGTAATTTTCATGCTGCCAAATTCTAGCTGAAGTGGTGTTTGAGCAGCACTTTGAGGGAAAGGCTCGGTTAATACTCTCGACATGGCTGTTATTCGGTGTCAGCTCTTTCTCTGACTTTGTCTGTTGTCGGGCTGTTTCAGCCACGTGCGAGACGTCCCCGTAGCTCAGAGGATGCCTCTGATTTCATCCACCTCTTTTGTCAAAGGGTGCCTGCTTCTCTTCTAGGTTTGCCTTTTTTTTTATCATCTTTGTCTCGCTCTCTCTTTCTAATTGGTGGATGTGGGTGACAAGGAGGAGAATTAGTTCATTTGTAACCTTGCCGTGTTACCAAATCAATTTCAGTCAGACAGATTCTATTAGATTTAATTCAGACTCGGTTAAAGCGGGACCGATCTTCACCCCTCAGATGACCGAGTGAAAAGAAATGTGCGCCGGAGAAATTGATGAAGTGAAAGGGGCTCTATTATGCTGCCAAGAGCCCCTCGCCATGTGGCCGCAAGGACAGCTGGATGGGATAGTGATAGTGCCGGTCGTGATAACGTGTGCGTATGTGTGTGTTAGTGGGAGGTGGGGTGTTAGAGGAGTCGTGCAACCTCGCGTTTGGAGATGTCTGCTGTCGCCCAAAGCGCTGAAGCATTTCCGCACTCACACAAACACCACACACACTTTAGCTCCCTCAAAACCCCATGGCTTGCCAATTAAATCCCACACACACACATAATTCTGTGTGACTATACGTCAGCCGCAGCAAAGGGGGAGGTGACACACACACAAAGATACCTACACACACTCCTGCTCCTGCACATGGCTAAATGTCACAGTCAGACACATTGATTTCCTGAAGATAGCGAGTGAATGATGGTCGTGTTGTGACATTCACGCACGCACGTGGATCCGCGCCGGCTTTGCCAGGTGCGAGCGGAGATGGGAAGGCCTGATATGTTTATGGGAAGACCTTATCTTGTCCTTTCATTATGGAAATGTGAAGGAGTCGTTTTGCTTCGCCCGGCATCTTGGCTCCCTTTGTACACCACCTTCTCTGTCAGGCTTTTTTTTTTCCCTCCGCTGCAACAGTACATCTGTATCTCCGTGTTTGTTTGCGTGTGTTCAGACATGCTTACGAACGCGAGACAGGAGAGTACAGCGTGTGTCGATGTCTCTTTTCCTGTGTCTTAGCACAACTTCTATATTTTCCTCATGCCAATTTCTGTTCCTCTCGTTTCATATGTTTTCCTGAAATCCCCCCCCCCCCCACACACATCCCACCACCCCCCAGATGGAAATCAGTTACCGTCATGACTGACTGGGAAACAGCTTCAGCAGACACTTCATTATTCACCTCTAGCACCAGCCTCGCTTCTCCTCTCCCCTCTCCTCATTTTTTCTCTCTCTCAAATACACTCTCTCTCTCCCTCCCTCTCTCTCTCTCTCTCTCTCTCCCCCGAAGCCCGGACTGTTGACAAGCAATTTTAAGTGAGCCTAAATTTAAAACTCAGCTGTGTCTTGGGATGCCGACGGGTATCGCGCGAGTCCTGAGAAAAGGCTCCGGCGAAGTGGTTGACGGGGGCCCCGGAAAAATGCGTTAGAGGGGTAATTGATGTGATGCGTTTTATCTTCCTCATTATCCCTCACGGTGCAGAGACGTCGGGAGAGATGGCTGGATGGCTGCGTATCCCCTCTGAATGAGTGTGTTGGTGTGTTTGTTCAGTGCAGGCAGCTCTGACAACTCACCGGGGCTCTGCTTAGTGAGTCAGACAGCTGAGCTGACTGTAACAGTGCAGATGGTGGTTTGGTTGGGTTGTTCTTGGCACTACAGCGTCCTGGCACACTGTGGCCGGCGTATCGGGGCATGGTGGAACTGTTGGGTCTCGCTGCAAAAAAAAAAAAAAAAGGAAAAAAAAAATGAAAGGAGCCTGAATTGACTTGACCTGCATCACGATGGCCTTCAATGAGCGCCCCATGTTTGTTGAGCCCGTTCAAGTTTTTTGATAAATGATGAGAATGCTCGGTCAAAATATGATTGGATCGGATTGGAGTGGCTTTTGTGTGAGAAACAGACTTTCTTTTAGCTTTGCAGCATGCAGTACAATATGTCTCCAGTGTCCATCACATCTGATTTTTTTCTGTTGGGCTGAAGTGATGAAGTGTTTCATAGATTATCTTATCAGTTGAAAAAGAAAAAGAGAAGAAAAACTACCATGATTTTTATTACTTCACTACAATGTTTTCTCTCAGTTTTCTCAAATATGAGCTTTTAATGCTTTTCTGTCTTATATTGTAACTTTTTTCTTTTTTTTCCCCTGCTAAACAAACAAACTCCAGTACATGTTCTTTATCCACTCCCATTACATAAACATATTGATCCCTTTGCATTGCCTGACCGAAGATCGGTCTCATTTTCAAGCATCCAGGTGTCTCAGCTGTGTCTGAGACTCAGGTTTCAGGGGCCGTTTCCCCCGTGTGTTACTCCACACTCAGTCATTTGACACCGCAGCTCTTGTTTTATGCGTCCCACAAAGCCTTATGTCATTGTCTGCTGGGTGTTGACCTGCAGAGTAGCATGATGTCATTTGATATATTAAAGGGGAAAAATCTGATTCATTCTGCATATGGTTTGTTGTGGGGGGTAGGGTGGGGGGGTGCATGTTTGACTGATGTACTGTATGTCGTCACTGTTGTGGAAGTTCAGATCTTATCTCCCACTTTTCAACTCAAAACAAAAGCAAATCTCAGCCTCCCCAATTCTCCTGTGCTCTTATAAAATCAAAAGTCATGCGGTGTGGTTTGGGATGTGAAGACCATGGAAACAATGACAGAACAAGGATGGTGC
Organism: Terapon puta; assembly: GCA_028564955.1. Taxonomy (NCBI): domain Eukaryota; kingdom Metazoa; phylum Chordata; class Actinopteri; order Centrarchiformes; family Terapontidae; genus Terapon; species Terapon puta. The sequence goes on from JAOXYL010000050.1 coordinate 3,997,292, forward strand.
TGACGGCTCTGCACTCCTGTCCATTAGCTCCTGCAGGGCCCAGTCACTGCATTAGAATGTGTTAGATAGAAAAAGCCAAGCCTGTAGACAGAATGTGTCTCTTTTTTTTTTTTTGTAGCAACTCAATTACTTGGCCTTTACCCCTGGGAAGTCTCTGAATCCCCCCCCCCAAAACTAAAAACCCATTTCTCTCTCTTTCTCTTTTATCTCTTTCAGACAAACCTCCTCACTTCACACCGGCTCAGCCTCCCGATGGTAAGTCCGCCGTGGTTTCTCTCCGCTCACCTCCGTTGACCGCTGATGTTTTGGGGGTGTGCCTGCGAATAATGACCTTGGACAGCGGATCCCTGCCTTTGAAGTGGGCGGCCGTCTGTGCGCTGTGCCAGATTCGGCCGCTCGGCTTTTTTTTTGTCTCCGCGCTGTTGGTATGGCCGGCACGTGGCCAGGTCCGCTCGGGGGCTTTGATGTGAGAAAGATCTTTTGATGACTTGATTTGATCTGCTCCGCGCGGCTAGTCGGGCTGATGTTCGATACCTGTTACCACAGCAGTATTCACATCCGTCTGATAGGGTCTAATAGGATAATACCCCCGCCCCCCTCCCCGACTCCCATCCTACATTACCTGAGGCTGCCTGTGGTTTGCAGACCCTCACGTTCCCTTGTTATCCACATGTTCTTTCCCTGTCCCACACGTAGATATTTTTGCAAAAGGTGCAGCATTGTCTCACTTCTTTTCTAGCCCGGCAACATGAGCTGTTAATTAAAAAAAGCAACAATTCATCTCCAAATCGGTGGATCTTGGCAAGCTTTAATTGGAGGAAAACAGCTGGTTTTCAAGCTGCTATCATGAATATTTATCAGAGGCAGCACAGTGAGACAGTGTTTGATAGACTTTGGTGTGTTTTTTAACTGCGCTGACAGGCAGCCAGGGATGGACTCCTACTAGTTCTGAAGGTGTTGTGTCATCCTGCTTGTGTGCAGGCTACAAAGCCTGAGGTCTGGACGGGGAAAACACAAGGAAAATGTTTTTCTTCTGATCACAGCCAGCCAGCTGATGCCAGGGACAAAAGGCCACAGTGGGGGCTCGCTGAATCTGTTTCTGATAATTGCTCAATCGCTTGCCCCATAGGCCAGTCGGAGATGCGGCTTTTCGAAAGATGTCAGCTTAAAAAATGTATCAAATTAGAGGTGGTTCATGATGAATGCTATTGTCTGGTGGAGCCGGGAAAATAGGCTGCTCACCGTCAATATGAAATGGCGGTGGCGTTTGGCTTCAACAAATAATTGTGCGTGATTGGAGCATTTCTCAACTCGGCTTCACCTCACCTGAGGAGTGTACAAGATGTTTTTTTTCCCCTTTTGTGCCTCATTCAATTGAAGCCACCGCAGTTTACAGTAGCTATCTGTTTTTGTTTTAATGACAGATGAAATTGACTTGACAAATGATTATATCTCACCGAGAGGACTCTATTTGTCTGTTTTCGAAGCAAATATTGCCATAAAATTTGGCTCTCCTCTGGGAAAATGAGAAACAGTACGCAGGCAGTGAAGCAGCCCATTTCTGTCCTCCATTGAATTTCCCCTACAAAAGGAATAACGCCCTGCTTATCGATTGAGCCACTCATTTCCCATGTATTAAAGTTTCTGCTGTCTGAGGGGCACAGTTTGTTTCTGCACTAGTCAACCGTTTAAAAGCTGCTGCTAGCCCTTAATTACATTTCCAATAGTTCTGTAGGCTTTCCATCAGCCGCCTATGCTGTTTTAATATGCCAAGCAAAACAAAAGGCAAAGTCTCCAATCAGCGGGGTAAGCCTGCCCTGTGGGACGCAGTTTCTCTGGGTCATTTAACGCTGGAGAGATTAGTGAGACAATTAGAGTTGGCCCAAATAAGACAGTAGGCCACTTTTTGGAGGCGCATGTTTTTAGTGGTGGTGGAGGGGCGAGTTTAGAAGACGCCGTGCAGCAGCAGAGGGCGAACGTGGGTCCGCCATTAGTCAAATCCGCTCCAAAGAGCCGCCGTTCTACTGAACTCGTCCTCAGTGCCAAGGACGCGCCGCTCCCTGCTTCTTCATTACAGAAAAATCATAGACAAGATACCAAGGAGTCTGCATTTTTAAACAGCCTAATTTGTCTCTGAACTGCTGTTGATGAGACGTCCTTATTAGCGCAAGGAGATTCCGCAGAAAGTAAAGGAATTTGTTCTGCAAATTAGAGCCAAAGAATCTCGGGGCTCACTGGGGAAAAATGCAGGTTCGGCACAACACAAGCAAGAGCCCTTAGATGATATTTATGGTGTGTGCCACCCGCAAATAGCTGACGAATCCTCCCCAATGAATGGCCTATAATCACCAGTCAAAAAAAGTGACAAAAGTCACAAAGCAGCCTTTAATTAGGCTCTTTCTTAGAAAGCTCAAAGCAGCAGTTGCTTGGCTCAGACCACACTCATTATTGCCTGTCGTCTCCTGATAATAAGACAGTTGTTGCGTGTTTGGCCAAAGCAAGAAAGCTGTGAGAATTTTCAGCTTTGGGGATTAGTATTGGACTTTGGGAATGGGTCGATGCAGAGAAATGCCCAATGAATACGGCCCCTGTCAGCGTCCACGTCCATAGAGAACAAAAAACATGTTTCTCCGCTGGCTAAGGACAGAGGTGACGTTAGAGTTCAATTTGGTATATCTATTAGATTTTAGAGCCATTAAAATAACCACGTATTTGTGTCATGGGATTTTGGCAAAAATCTAGTTGTGATTAGACAAAGAAAAGAAGAGATTCACTTCTTAAATTCAGTTTCAGTATCTTCAGGCTGAGAGGAAAAGCTCCCTGGAGGTATCCTTGATTGCATCGTATTACAGGCCTAAGTGACCAAACACCAGACGAGGTCCAAAAACCGCCCAGAAACTCCAAAGAGCCGCGACAGAGAAATAGAGCCTCCGACAGTTCAGAGGTCCTCCGTGACTGGAGCTGTCTGCGGCACAGCCCTCCCTGCTAGGAGCCGATTTGCCACGAATCCTTCAATTTCACATTTGTCACTGACAGCGTTCCCCAGAGGATGCTCCTTACTGACAGACAAAATAAACTCCTGGACCGAAATGTGATTTGATCTGAGATGGTGGGACGCCTGGAAAAAAAATAAAAAATTGCCAGCGGGCTCACTTACACTTTGAGAACACTACCTCCTCCTAAAGAACTGACATAACTCTTTGTCAGCTCTGGGAGAATATAGTAAGTAAGCACTCTACACCCATTAGCCCCTCAGATGGACACACACACACATACACACACAAAATAAAACTCTCCTGTAATTTATTCTGCCGGAGCCTTTCCCTCTGTTCTTGACAGTAAGCCTGACTCGCAGAGAGGCAGAATTAATTATGATTCCTCAGCCTATCTTAATTAAATCATTTCACATCACAGATTTCACACAACAGAGGCAAAATATCTACCTCATCTCTCAGCTGGGGCGGTGGAGGGGGGGGCGTACCGGCTGAGAACGTCTCACATCGACATATCAAAGGTGTGCTGTAAAGTTGCCTCTCCAGGATTACAGTTTGGCAGCGGAGACGTCACGTCCGGCTTTGGGCGGACAGCGGCTCGTTAGTCCGCCGCCCGGAGAGGCTGCTGCGGAAAAGCGGAGAGAGGGGGCGAGCGGGCAGCCTTGGCTTTATCAACGGAAAAGTTTGTTGCCCTTTCAAAGTACACAGAGCTTTCAGCCCGCACGGCCGAACTTTGTGTCCTCGCCTCGGTCAGGCC
>JAOXYL010000050.1:4067991-4095889 GCA_028564955.1 Terapon puta
AACAAGCTAATTGCCTCCGCTCGTGCTATCGCTCGATAATTTACCCCAGCATTAGCGTTATGAGTAGAGGCGCCGCTAAACGCCTCTGAGCTGATAAATGAATCACGGGGGCTCCGAGTACACCGAGTTGCCCCCCCGTGATGCCATCTAATCCCATAATGGTCACGATAATGATGGAGCCATGGGTGGCGTCATTACGAGGGGCAGTTTCCATGACAGCACCCCCCCACCCCACCTCCTCGAACGCAAGCTAAAAGAAAAGACCGGAGAGGGAAGAAGTTTTTTGCTTGACTTTGGGCGTGAAAATGCACCTCTTTCACGTTTTACTTCCCATCAGAAGCGATTTGACGCCCGTGTCTCTAATCTGCAGACGCGCCGCGTTTAGCCGAGGGAGCCCCCCCCCCCATGTGTGGAGCTTTCCAAATGAGAATCACCATGAAGCCGGGCCATCGTCTCTCGCTTGCTCTTGGTGCACTGTCAACCATCAAGCCAAGCCCTCAGCACTGACACACACACACACACACACACACACACACACACACACACACGCCAGTGCCCCGTCTCAGCACGCACAATACCGTGTAACATTTCCACCGACACCAGAGGGCTGATTGAGTCGGGACGGGAGGCTGTGATCAGAGGATTGTTGGCGCCGTTCTTCAGGGTTCCTCCTCCCCCCCGATCAAGTCAGGTTACATCGACCCAGCCTCCACCCATTTGACGCTACCGGGAATCATGGGTGCAAAATCCAGTCCTCGTTTTAATGAAGTCATGCTGGAGTTAGTGCGTGAGAGGGAGAGACTGAAGCAGACACCTCTCTGTGATGTTCGCATTTCATATCTGCCTCTGCCCAGGAGCTTGCCTTTTTTTGAATTATTAAGCATGTGGCTCTTTCTTCTCTTCGCCTGTTTCTTTTCTCCCCCCCCTCCATTCTGTCTCTCTCTCTCTCTCTCTCTCGCACACACGAACACTCCTGCTCTTCCTTTCCTCGCTCCTCCATGTCAGCTCCAGCAGCTCTGGCTGAAGCGGTGGCTCTCACTGAGATGCAAATGGAAGCCTTTGAAGGGGCACATTGGGAACGTCAATTAATCCGGGCGTTTACTTGCCCGGGTAAAAAAAAAAAAAAGGCCGCGCAGCCATTGTTCGTAGGTTCGTTTCATCTCGATCGTGCTACAGGGCCACGTTTTTATCCGCTGTCCTCATGCCACCGGATTCAGAGGACTCTTCAAAGATTCAGGATACACCGGGATAGGCACAAAGACGAGGAAATGACATAGGAGGCAGAGTTGTCACAGGAACAGGGCTGTATTTCATATTCCATCGTATCTTTTTCCTCCCCAAACCTTTTCTAACACAAAGACCTGCAGCTCCCCATGTCGCTATGCTCTAACTTACCTCCCTGTCACCTCTGCCCTTTCCAGCCCTCAGACCTTTCTCCAACCTCTACTTTAAATTCTCCCCGCTTCCCTGTCGACCCTGCCCATTATCCTCCCCGCTAACTTTGTTCTCCCTCTCGGGCGGTCGGCCCCCAGATCTCAGCGTGCCGAGCCCCTGCCTGGATAAGGTGTGCGATCACGGGGCGGTGTGCGTGGTGAAGAACAACGAGCCGGTGTGCGAGTGCCCCGAGGCCTGCCCCCAAACGTCCGACCCCGTGTGCGGCTCCGACGGCCACAGCTACGGCAGCCCGTGCGAGATGCGAGCGATGGGCTGCGCCCTGCAGAAGGCCATCCACATCCAACACAAAGGACCCTGTGGTGAGTAACGTGCCCTGCAGAACTCAAGAATGCACCGGCGCCTCATTTCAGAATGGACAGTGAGCATGATTAAATAAATCCATCTATTATGCCCATTATATCAGCCAGTCATTCACAGCGTAGCCATGAAATCACTATGAAACGGTGTGTATCATAGCTCACAGGTATGGAGAGATCTCTCCTTGTGGAATATAATTAAGCTCAAATTAATTAATAGTGCTACATTACCCAGAGGCAAGATTATAATCCACAGACGTTAACAATTAACACATATGAAGTTATGTTCATGGTGACCCCCCAAGGGGCGCTCCATTTTAAATCGAACAAAGTCAAACAATACTTTCCTTTTAATGAATTTCCTGATCCCTTGTCCGTTACTTTTCATCTTGTCTCTCCTGCTCCTCTTCAGCCCTCTCTACCAACACCAAGACTCTAATTTGCCTGTTGTGACCTTTAAGCGAGGATGCACTTTAGTCCCGATGAAAGAGAGTGCAGAGCATACTTGTCTATAATTGGCTACATGATTCACTTGGCTTTGTCTTGCGGTGCCGGAGTATCAGCTAGTCATTAGTACACCAGTGACAGCAGAGTTTAAAGTGGTAAAAATATCCTCAGATCCACCATGTGGGCACACAGCCATACAGGAAGATTTTTACAGCTTGGTAAACCCACTTAGTGAATACTCTTCATGGCTTATTGCCATCTTGGAAGGCCAATTTTTCCACGGACTCTAATTTGTGATTGACTATTCTTCCTAGTCCACGATCAAGCCATTCTCTTTTCACACACACACTGGGCGGAAGTACAGCGGTTATTAGCTCCTTGGCCCGACTCTCTCTGTTACCTTATTCATTCAGTCTTTTTCTTCCCGTTTTGAAAACCATAATAATGGAAATGAGTTGGCCTCTGCAGTGTTGTATTTGTGGATGGGCTGAAGGATCAGTACAAGTGAATTAGTCTCACTTTCACTCTGCTCTTAAGATGCAAACAGTTCCTCGGTTGAGTTTGTCCGTACGAGCCGGTCTAATTGTTTTGTAAAATGACTCGCGGTTTGAGTTTTTTTCTGTGCGAGTAGACGACAGGGTCCTGCGCTCCCTCTCCGCCTGCCTGTGTATTGCATCTGTCATCTTCCCCTCACAGCCTTCTCCAAATTGAAATCCAGCGCATAAGGAGGTATGCCAACAGGAAATGGAGCGAGAGCAGTGTTTGGTCGGTGGGCAGGCAGGCTGACTCAATTTTGCGTGCCACACCGCAGGTAGACGGCAGGTCTGTCGGCCCGGGGTCCCTCGGCGGTAATGAATAGTCTTTATTTCAGAAAGCGAGAGGTGGAGCGGGCTGGCGCAGTGGAGGGCCCTGTCTGTAATCCAGCACTATGGATGGTTCTTGGCTCCCAGAGGAACAGGCCTGCGTCAGCGCAATGGTGCCATAAAAATGCTGAGGCATTGCCTTGCCAGGCGCGAGCCCGCCGAGGAATGATGGCGATGATAATATGGGTTATTTCCGGGCTGTTTGCACAGCTTTACTGGGCTTAATTCAGCACCATAACAACTGACTGACTTAAGCTATTATCTCACCTAATTATCACAGGCTATTCCCCCGACTAATATTCTATACATGTTTATGGAGCAGAAAAGGAAGTGAACATACGCTGCCTTCAGGTGCTGTTGGAAGTGTCAAAGTTAAAGTTAAAGTCGTCAGCAACCGAAGAGGTAGTGAATAATTGAACATTTTCTGTGGTACCCAGGTTGTTAAGCAGCCCTAATACTTATCCTGCAGAGGAAAATAAGAATTGAAAAAGGCTTTATTACATTTATCAGTTTGTTGGTAGATTGCATGCCAACATGCTTTGGTTTAAGCAGTTATATGCCACACTGTCATCAGTCTGCCCTGCAACATTAAGTAGATTTTGATACGTGTCTGCGTACGTTATTTACACGGCAGCCGTCAAAGATTGTTTTTGTTTTCTGGGTGTGTTTTGTTGTTTCGATCCAAACACTATAACGTGTGAGCGGTCAGATTTAAGGCTTTCAGAGTTTGAGAGAAGCAGGTGAGGGCAGCAATAGTTTAAGAGGTGAGAGGTGCCACAAAGGGGAAAATAACTGGGCATGTGTGCTTAACTGCGTATGTGTGTGTGTGTGTGTGGGGGGGGTATACTACAGCCTCTCATGGGCCCAGCCATAATTTCATTTCCTCCCCTCCGGGCTGGAAAAATTGTGGTTATCTATATGGCTCAGGTGCAACCTGATAGCAATATGAGTGATATTTGTTATTATTCTGAGATTTTCCTCCCCCTCCTTCTTTGGAGTGTCGGGCGACCTTGTAAGATGGGCTTTGGGAGGAGTGCTCAGTTAATAGACCCCCCAGCTGGATACCACTTGCTTTGGAAAAAAGGGCTATTCATATAGCTTAAGCCAAACAGATGAGAGCAGCAGCGCCGGAATCATTTGAGAAAAGGAAACAACAAATTCCCTCTTTTTTTTCCTCCCACAGGTGAAATGATATATGCGGCCGAGTAAGAAAATATAGGTCACGCCTGTAGCATGAGAGTGGTCGGAGAGAGATGGTGAAAAGAGGGCAGGGGGAAGAGGGAGGGGGAAGTAATAAATGCAGGGAGAGAACGAGATGGAGGTAAATAAGATGAGGAGGAGCAGAAAAAGTGGGGGGCAGAGTTAATAGCGCACCGGCCAGGCAGGCATCGGCAGGGGAGTTGTTATCACCCAGGCATGTTCGCAAGCCTTCAAAACACAAACCAGCCTACTTCTTTCTGCTTAATCCTGAGGTAATACTCTGCCCAGACCCCCTCAGCTGCAATTCAGGTTTTTTCCCGGTGAGGATATCAACAAAATGCCGTAAAGCTGGAGGGTCTTTGGTATTTTTTTTTCTCCTCAGCGACTCAATCCTTCATGCTTTCAAGGCCACTCTTTGTACCAACCTGCCCCCTTTCTCTCACTTTCGCTTCCAAACCACAAACACCGCCACCAAACACAACAAGAGGAAGCTATCACACTGCGAGAACAAACACCAGTAGTTCCCAACTTTAGGTGCAGGGGACTTTAAGGGGACCTTGAGGTTGTAACGGAAAAAAAGTTTGGTTTTATGGTCAGATGACAAAGCAGCAAATATAGAAGAAGGGTGGTGGATGACTGCACATTGTTGTACAACAGCTTTGTGTTATCCTGTTATATACATTACCCGAATACGTGTTATGTAACTGTAGTACCGTGTAAAGAAAGATCAGTGGCCAATGAAAACTACCCATGTGACACAATCACATCTGGCTCAAGACCCCCAATAAGCCCAAAATAAAATCATTCTATTATACCATTTTTGAAGCACAGCTTGACACAGCTTAGAGTTATAGATTTACCAGGTACCAAAAAAAAAGGCTTGGCCAAATCACAGATTAAATTTAGCACACCATGTTGGCAGACTCATTCCAGGCTTCCCAACTCCACTGATCTGTTTGCCCAAGTGTTGCTGATTCTCAGCTCATTTCCATATGCCTGCATACACATCCAAATGCGACAGCTTCTGTTTGGTGCTAACCTGAAAGTGAAATAAGCCTGAATCAGGTGGATACTTGAGTTGTCTTGTTGTAATGGTTTTAGAAATTTTAGTTTACTCTTCAGGCAATTTTTAGGCATACAGTTGGTGATAGATTTTATTAGACGTGGCATTAGGGCCTTAAAATATCTAACTTTGATCTTGGACACAGAGTGTTATAATATATTTTTCTAGGCTAGAGAGGTTCTTACATTGGTGGACATGAAAGGCATTTGAATGAGATGAAAGACCCGAGGTTCTAATGCTAGCTCTCCCTTTTTAACGTTGTGATCATGTTAAAATGCCTGGCCTTCTAGATTTCTTACTTTTTATAGTTCTGAAGTTGTCTGCCTTCAGAAAGACAGACTTGAAGACGACTGAATCGGAGATGACAGGAATCGGACATCTTAACATTACCAGTAATGGCGACAATTCTCCCCCTTTCCCCTGGCTTTGAACTGAAGCTCTTTTCCTTTTCTGTCTATTTACGATACGTGTTGTCTGGAGGATCAGGCAGCGTGGAGAGCCAGGTGCGAGGGGCAGGAGCTGATAAAGAAACAGGGCTGCTATCAGGACACAGGGCCTGATAAAGGACAACACTCACCACTGTCACTTCCTGATTTATAGCTGCTGCAGCCAGAGAGGAGACACAACCACAGCGTTCCCCATTTTACTGGAATTTTTAGTATTTCATGTTTAGTCACATTTGTCACAGAGGACCATACCTAATATAAATCCTATTCTTATTAGCTATTTTTCAGCCCAAACTTCTGAACTGTGTCAGAATAGAAGAACATCTCGTCACTGATGATAGATTATTATTTAGTCTGATAGATTTTAACTACTGGGCCAAAAGTGCCCCAACAGCACACTTGTGTTTCTTTGTCTCCAAAGCGAAATGCATTAACATGTAGCTGTAACAGCCTCCACTCCACAGGATTTGGGAACCTGGTTGCATAAATTTGCTCCCATCCAGCAATTAGTATGGTCAACGAATTATTAGTATGGTGGATGCTGAGGCTTGCCATGCTTTTGGTGCTCCATTTAATCCCAAAAGTGTTGGATTGATCTTTGCAGGCTGCACCAAATTTAGAAAAAACATTCTTTCTGGACCTAGTTTTCTGCACATGGGCATTGCCAAAACCCTGTAACAGCCCAGTAAGTTACAGATGCTTATATTAGATTCCTTTTCTCTCTATTAATATACAGTATATGTATGAGTGCCACACAGTACCATCTCCAGTTCACCATCAAGGCTGCTAATCCCAGGCAGGAGTAGATGCCAACACTAGATGAAGAGACGAAGTAAATTAAAGACTCTAAAAGAGTAATAAACAGATTAATAATGTAGAGGGTTCGCCTCTCCCAATTAGTGCTAAATCAGCAGCGGTTATTAGCCTGGCCCTAATTGAATGTGATAGCGAGCTGTGCTAATTCAATCCTCCAGGTGTAATTGGTGTCAGGGGGAGAGGCGCTGCTAGCCCTGCCTGTTTACGAGGCCTCGCGTTTGCCTTCTCATTTGTTTCCTATCCCCATAAAATATCAGCCGATACCCCCAACATGTCTGATTCTGCCACCATTTTTTTTTCATGTGAAAATCACCAGAAGCAGGCAATTCCTCAAGAGATGATCCAAGCGCATCCTCCAACTAATAAGGAAAGTCTCAAAAGCTCTCTAAGCCTTGGGGGTATCTCAGCGCTGTCTTTTGAAGGGAAAATACAGATATCATCCGCCTGATTCAGTTCTGAAGTGCAGTGGAAAATAGCATATTTATAAGATATGAGCAGCCTTAAGAAGTGATAAATAGAACCAGAAGAGTGTGACTTTTCTCACTCAGTTCTGACCAGGTTTCCTGTACCTGCTGCTCAGAAGTATCCCAAAGGGTAGTGCTGACACCACGATCCCACATAGGAATAGTGATGAGCAGTACTTGACTTTGACTGGATGTAGCAATTGGCAGTCAGGTCAAAGAGTTCAGGTCTTGCCTCATTAGACCAGAGAGGTCCCGACTGATGGAGCACTGCACAAATGGCTGTCCTTGTGGCAGCCTCTTCTATTTTTGCAGACGATTTCTGGAGCTCTTTGTGTTGAGTTATTTAGTTCCAGCTCTAGAAAGAGTATCCAAATTTCTTCAGTGATGGTGCCAACTGTGCTCCCGGGATCTTTCAGTGCATTTTTTTTCCTCCCCTCCTCCTCAGATCTGTGCCTCAGTTGAATTTTATCTGTGGAAAGTTTGCTGAATTTCATGGCTTGGTCACATTCATGTGAACCATGGCGCCTTTTAATAGACAGGTGTGTGCCTTTTGAAAGTATTTCAAATCAATTCAGCTTGCTTCAGTCAGACTCCAATAAAGTTTTACATGATTCTGCACTCAGAAATTTTGCATCCCTGCACTTCTTGTATCTGTGCTGCTCCACTGCATCATTAAGCACTGCAGCAGCTGCCAGGAACAGCTTGTCAAAGGCAAGATAATATATTTATTCTTTAATTGTTTTATTGCTGTGGTTCACATTAGGAGTATAAAATGAAAATTTTAAGTAAATATATGTTTACTCTATCTGAAAATAACATGTTAATACAAACACATTAACGTTATTTGGATAGAACTTGCTTTAATAATGACCACAGAAGGGCATAAAAATGAACATTAAGCCAACTGTGATGTACTTTTTGTGAATACATACTTAAAGATAAACTATGCAATGCTAAGAATGTGAAATCTGGGAGAAAAAATGACTGCTTTGCGAGTTAACATCCATTTGAGGGATGTTTCAAGGATCATCAGACAGTTTCAGTTTGAAATTCACTGCAACACCTGTGCAGATTAATGACATACAACAAAATTGATGTCTAGCACATGTAAAAAGAAGAAGAAGAAAAGTGTGAAAGGAAGTTAATATTTTCCAAATTTCGGGTATTTATTAGAGCCAGCTTGCCACCGAAATCATGAAAATATACACACACACACACACACACACACACACACACACAAACACACAAACTAAGCCCCTTTCCTTCCCCCTCATCTCCATCTAGGTGAAGCTTGTGCCAACTGCTCCTTCGGGGCAATCTGTGATGCCCAGAGTGGACAGTGTGTGTGCCCGTCAGGGTGTGTAGAGTCCCTCCAGCCTGTGTGTGGCAGCGACGGCATGACATACACGAGCGAGTGTGAGCTGCACGTTCGGGCCTGCAAGGAACGGTTGGACCTCCGAGTTGTCAGCCAGGGAGAGTGCAGTAAGTAATGCATACATTTACTGCACATACAGTATGTGTCTGATACACACACTGCAGAATATACATAGTCTTGGCACACACATGAATCCTGGGCGGTCAGAGAAAGTAAGAAAAAAAATAAACACAAGACCAAGATTTATGTATGAATGTTCTCTTTCTAAATTAAATATGGGTAATAAAAAAAAGTACAGCCCAAAAGGAACCTCATACAGCTGTGGGCATATCTAACATCTTGGAGCAAAGGAACTGCTGGATGATGGGAAATTATCTATCTATATGTCATACACATATACAATAGAGTATGTATTACAAGGGGCATGAATTCCATTATGAAAGGACCAGAGAAGGCTCACTTTAAATGGGCATGCATCTTTAAGATGTGATATGAATTAAATAAATGAAAACAGCATCCATAAATATTTCCTTGTCTTCCACTGACCCGTCGTGCTCGCACTCACCCCTCTTCTGCGTGTCTAATTTAGAAACATGCGGCGGCACTGTTTGTGCCTGGGGTGCCCGGTGTGTCCAGAATAAGTGTGAGTGCCCACAGTGCTCGGATGAGCCTTTCTCCGTGGTGTGTGGAAGTGATGGCAGCACCTACAACAATGAGTGTGAACTCCGCATGTCTGCCTGCATGCAGAAGAGGAGAATTGATGTGGCGAAGCCCGGCAGCTGTGATGAAGGTAGGAAATGGACTTTGAAATGGTGTAATTATGTTAACCAATCGGCCATTGAAATGGTGTAATTATCTTTATCAACTGACCTGTGGCACAGCATTCAGTCATCTGTGAATTTTTATAATGGTTGCATATGCCACCAGCAGCATGCCAACAGGCTAACATAGCAAAGTATGGAGTGAAAGTCATACTGCATGTCCACAAACAAACTGTTACAAGAACTGAAATTACATCTTGGCAATTAAGTTCAGGTCAGCTGTAGATTTTAGAAACAATATCTTCATGCTTCATGCATAAGTGCACTTCTTCAGCCACTACAATGAACACATATTAACCATGTCTTTATTTACCTCAGCTGTACATGACACAGTCTCGAGACAACCCCATTAATTTCTAATTTACCTTATTCTATGAAATTTTATCAGATTTTAGACATTTCCCTTTTGTCTGATCTGCTTTTTGTCTAAATTTGCTAAAGTAGTACACCAAATCAATCATTTTTTGGTCCTAATTTAGCGTTCTTCATTTGTTGTTAGGCTACTGTCACTAAACTAAACACTACCTGCACAGGTATACAGATGTTAAAAATGTATTAAAAGCCTTCCAGCAGCGTACAAATATAAAAGTTCCTGTGTTCTTAGCAGGATTTTAATGTGATGAGGGAGTGTTTCATTGACAGTAGCACCACATGAAAGAGCTCGGTGTATGTATGTGTGGTGGTGTATAAGGTGGATAAGGAAAGCATTTGTCTTATAAGGGGAAAGTCAGCAGACGGATGGGCATAGCTTCAGGAATTTACCACAGGACACAAGATAGCACAAGTCTTCTCACTGGGCTTTTATTAGGAGGCAGGTTTTATTTGTTTGTCTTGTCACAGCTGTTGAATACCGCCTTTTATTTGAGACTTTACGGAATACATTTTATCAAGCCCCTCCATCCAATTATGCTTGTAAGTGTGTGACCGATGGCACTTAATGTGAGTGTCCCTGATTTCCACGCCCGTAGCTCTGTCATTCCTCCACGTTCGGAATAAATGAGATCTAATTCACCGTGCAAATCATATCTTGATCAGCGCTGACAGACCGAGGCAGGATATCACAGCCGCTCGCTCGGCCCCGTCTTGGGGACGACTCTGGAGGGAGCTACATGCCAACCTCTGGTTGTCATGCAGACAGCGGCAAAGGTGTCCCCCCCTGGCTACTGGGTCATCACAGGGAACATAGTCATCCTCTGACAAGGTGTGAAGGGGAGCAGATTACACCTGCCAGCAGGAGGGAAGAAAAGAGGGGCTAGATGGAGGACAGAGCAAATAAAGATGAGAGGAATCCTCTTCCATTTTGATTGCTAGCCAAGGGTGTTTCTTTCTTCTCTTTTTTCTCTGCCATTGTCTACCATATTGGCCCTGGGCCTGGTAGGCGAATCATGCCACCGTGTTTCTTGTGGTCGATTTAACATCATTTCATTGACAGAGATGAGTGACCTTTTTTTTCTTGTATGTGGAGCATAAAGAAATGTGAGACTGTGTGCCACCACTACACACTCTTGTCTGTTGTTTGTCTGGTATCAGGCAAAAATGCTCTGTAGCTGCTCAAGGGCATTGCTTTGCTTGTGGTGCCTGATGGCTTAGCCTTTCTATTTTATTCTCTTTCTCATACTGTCTATGAACATCCTCCTTTTTTCATCACTTGCTCATTTTGATTCAGAGAAAAACCATCAGGCTTACACAATAGTTTTTTTTTTTTTTTTTCACTCCCCGTTGCTCCCTGTCATCCCACCCACTCATGTCTCTCTCCATTTTGCACTCCTCTCCATCAAAATTGTGCCTCTCGACAAAGGGGGCACCGATGCTTTCCCAGATAGGGGTGGAGATGGGTTTGTCTGCAATCGATAAATTTCACCCTAGGGGTGACCAGTATTCCTGCCGTTTTCTGCAGGCTCTGTCCCCGGTCCTTTCAACCCCTTCAAATCTGACCCACACCCTCCACAGGAAGTCTGATGTGATTTTAAAAAGATCAAAACCAAGCTGCTGTTTTCCCCCTTAAAATATCTCTGTTTGTGTTGTGGCATACTTCTCCTTGGCTACGTGCAGTAAAAAAGATTTGTTGTTTATATATTCAACCCCATCTAGATGTATGGGTAGTAGGTTTTTGCAAAATTAGGAGTATATATTGTGTAATACAGCACTCTGTCACAAAATACAAGACCAAAGACTGTATTTTCTGGTGCTATTGTAGACAGCAGCAAAGTGCTACATCACCGGTGTGCACAGCCCACCCCACTCCATACTTCATATCTAAGATAAGCATGGAGAGGAAGTGAACATGTGATTTATTCGCTTACGTAGACCTGACTTAAAAACCATCCTCATTAGTCTTCTTGGGGGGAGGGGGACACAGAGCATAAAAATGGAAGTTGTTTTCTTCCGCCTTTTGTTTAACAGTAATGAAAAATGACAGTGTTCCCACTGTTGGCCATACAGGGAAATTTATCACCTGTTTAATTTCACACTCGGGTAGGCCTGGCCTCAGCTCCTTTTCTCGACACTGACAAAGTGGCAACTGAGAGCAGTGCATCACCTACAGGGGGCCCAGGCCCTTTTTAATTGAATAGACATTTAATAAACAAGATTATGAGAGCGGGATCACACAGCGGTACAGGCTCCACACCCTGCTCCTCGTATCACACACGTCGGATCAAGAGAGCTCCAAAAAACATAAAAACGCACGATAAGAAAAGCACAGAGGGCGGCCGGGTTAGAAAAGAGCTCCAAGGAGTGAGATCAGCGGATTTTTCCTTCATGGTCCATCCATCACAGGGCTTGTAGCTGTCTTTTGAGGCTAGAAAACTTCTTTCCCCCCTTCCACCATCTCCAACCACTTCATCCTGTGACGCTCCATCCCTTCCTACCTCTGGGAACTTTATGTGGGCTACGGCGCTGTCACATCCTTCAGGACGGGGGGGGGACTGATCGATGGAGCGAAAAACAAAGGCAAACGGCAGCGGTCCCTGTCGTTGGCGTCGCTGATCTTTGCCGTCACGCGCGCCACGATGAGGGAGGATTTGTTTCAAATGATAGATGGACGAGCTGACGTTCACACAGGTAACGACATCAGAGGTACAATAACATCAGTCCCCCCCGGAGCAAATGATGTTCACGCGACTAATCTGATCGACCAGGCGTCTTCAGGCTGCTTCAGACCACACTACACACATTTTCACCTCTCCAGCCTCTGTTATTTACCCATATTCTCTTTTTTCCCCTCGTTTTTTCTCTATTTTCTGCTCTCTCTTCCCGACAGCTTTGACAACAGCATGTCCGCCATCACTTCTCCTCTTGTTTCCACTGTCTACTTGTGATGGTTTTTTTTCCCCTCTCTGCCTTTCTTGGACATTATTCTTTCGCTATTCATTTCCTTTCTTCTCTCCGCCGTCGAATTCTGTCTTCTTAATGGAGCTCCCTCGGCTAAATAGACTCTGGTTTCTGACATGATTGAGTAAAAAGGAAAGGATGGGCAGTGCAGAGAGAAAAGCTGATGCAGCCATCTTAGCTGGGGATGTATTAATTGAAAGGTTCATGGGCAGCGCGGGTGGCGGGCACATCAAAGAGCAACAGCTAATTAGGACCCCCCTTCGCCCTTCACTTTTATTTATTCCATTCTAATGTCTTACCTCTTTCATTTATTTATCTTGTCTCTGTAAGGGGGCCTGAGCAGAATATGAATTGGTTGCTCCCTCCCCCTGTTTCTGCTGAGCTGGTGTACAGTTCGCAGATACAGATGGTCCACTACCAGTGACTCGACTCTTCAGCTCTCTTTCTGGTGCTCTCTGGAATCAGCTGACTTCTTATTTTCAGATAACATCTGAGGCCGAATACCTGCAATAATTTTACTTGCAGTTGAAAGCCATTGGCCCTTCACAAAATTCTGTACTTAACCAGGACTGCGGTTCACAATCGATAAGAAGCTACAACAGCAAAGTCAACCGAGAAGATTAGTGTCAGAGGTTCTGCAGGTTTAAAATGGAGACAGAGTGAGTCCTTAACAAGTCCTGATGTTTGTGGGGGGATGTGGCCTCTGAAGCTCCATCTCCACTCTTGTGTCCACTGTTAATGAAGTGAGGGCCCGTCCGCTGTATCGACCACTCAAAGCTGTCACAGCCCATTGCTGATGACCCATATCAAGAACAGCCAGGCTTCATCATCTGCCCCCGGCCCCTCCCCCGCGCCGTGACCTGCCCCATAATCTACTTTAGAAGATGGGTTATACTAAGTGGCACTTCCATCACAACAACATTGATTTCACCATTAGAAGTGGCGCATCAATACAGAGCTGAATGAGCCTCAAAAGTAGAGGAAGATTCAACTTGATTACCTGATGGGTTTTTTTTTTTTGAGTCGTTCAGCTGCACTGGGAGCTTTTAGTCGGACGGCGTTCCTTTTTTGAATAACAAATTTGTTTCAAATGAACTTTCTGCAAGCCCACAGGGTGCCTCTCTCTCTGCCTGACGTTCTCTGGTGCTGACTGCTTTCTCTCCCTGCCTTCACAAACATCCACCTAATCTCCCTCAGGAGTTCCATTGCAGGTGAAATTTGCAACTTCAAAAGCGGGTTCCTCCCCCTTTTCTCGGTCTGCATTCAGCAACAGCCCCCCCCTCCCAATTTGTTTTTCATAAATGAAACTCCAAACTGTCCCGTCGGGTATGTTTTTTTTTGTTTTTTTCCCTCCTGTATCCTTTCTAAACCTTAGTTTCCTTACCTTGTGCTAAAGTTTGCACAACAATGACTACAGTTTTGTGAACCTACAAATCTTTGGCCCTGACTATGGGGCTCGTTCAGCCTGGCTACCTCTTTCTTCAGGAACATAAGGTCGGCCTGAGCTGCCCTCTTGCTTCGATCCAGTTCCGTTTTGAAACAAATAAAATGCCTTCCAGGGTCACAGTCAAAGAGTTGCCGGGACAACTTTCTTTAAAGTCTCTCAGCGATAATTAGATTTTACAGAACACTTTGCAATTAGTTGTATTCTCATATCAGGAAGCAGGCAACCATAAAGCAGGCCGTGCCACCAATTCTCTCTTCACACTTGGAGGCCAGAGTTAATAATTCCCTCCCCTTTTTGTCTCTGATTTAATTGAAATGAAAAGGATGCCTCACTGGTGGTGCAGAGATGTTGTGTCTAATTTATTTAGTCAATCTCTTGGCCTCACTACAGTTGGTCATTAGCTTGTACTACCAGCAGCGTCTTTGCTTCCCTCTCCCCACCACCAGCATGAGGGAATTGTAAATCATCCTAAGTTTGCGGTGTTCCTTATGTATAAATGTCGCCTTTACTGAAAGATAAATGAAAGTGAACACTGTTTCCACCTGATGCACCCGTAAAGGGGCATCTCCCTGGTGTCTTTGTATGTTTTATTAATGACGTCCTATATTTATGGTGTGTTGATCATGCAGACTGCGGCTCAGGAGGGTCAGGCTCAGGCGTGGAGAGCTGTGAACAGGACCGCTGTCGCATATTTGGAGGCTCGTGGGACGAAGATGCAGAGGAAGACCGCTGCGTCTGTGACTTCAGCTGCCAGAGTGTGCCTCACAACCCGGTTTGTGGTTCAAACATTCAGACACAATTGATGCAGTTTTTGTCAAAAACCTTGGTGTCACAGTCATAACTCAAATAACTCCACGTCAAATTAGACGACACAAACGTCAGACTTGGTGCAAAATGTGCAAACACCATTTCCAATTGCATAAATGTTTTATACAATCTGTCGTTGATCATTTATTGTACATTGACATGCCTATAGATAGAACTTCTACATAGTGTAACTTATTCTGAAATAACAATGTATGCAAAAAAAGACAGTTCATTA
Organism: Terapon puta; assembly: GCA_028564955.1. Classification (NCBI taxonomy): domain Eukaryota; kingdom Metazoa; phylum Chordata; class Actinopteri; order Centrarchiformes; family Terapontidae; genus Terapon; species Terapon puta. The sequence goes on from JAOXYL010000050.1 coordinate 4,083,060, forward strand.
GGTTAGTGCCTACAGTAAAACAGGACATGATGTAATACGTAACTTTTTGTGATTATTTTGAAGGTTTGTGGCACAGATGGAAAAAACTACAGCAACGAGTGCGAGCTGAAGAAGGCCAGATGTGAGAAACAAGAGCACTTGTTGATTCACAATCAGGGACCCTGTGCAGGTCGGTACATTACACCACTCACAGTTAATGTCATTACAGTGCGCAGAAGCACCCTCACCAAGACTCATTGTCATTGACATCCCATTTCTCCACTCATTTCATCCATTAACGAGGTAGTAATAGTCTGTAGTTGGAATGTAATTCTGACACCGCTGCTGTTGTCTCCCTGCAGTGTGACCCACTGTAGCCATAAGCAAAAGAAGCGAAGACGGTCAAGGTTAAATCTGATATGTGTGTTGGTGTAATTTTCTTAGGGGAGGTTGACTCACACTCGTGGCCTTTCAGCTGTGCTCTTGTTCATGTCTGGAAACTGAGTGATCCTCAGGGGCTGGCTGGCGCGCAGAGTTAAAAATCTTTCTCACGGGCACATCTATTGACGGAGCTGATGGCCATAATGATTCACTTTCCGAGCTGGATATTCTGACAATTTAAACTGTTAAATGAGCTCACAATCTTGTTTCTTAACCCTCCGGATACCACTTTGCCCCATTTACTTTAATATAACAACCATCTCTTTGCATGTAAATGAAGGGCATTTATCAGCCAAAGTAGAAGTCAGATCAGTGGTTAAGTAGCGGAGGTTAGCCGACTTCCTCTCCATGGCTATGTTAAATGAAGAGCTTTTGCTCTGATGCTAGCACAGGCCAGGGAGCAAAGCAAAAGGCACTTAAGGGATTTTGTGTGATCATTCCAGCCTGTTTGATTCCCTGTGGGTCTAAAATAAAGGAGGATGGAGAGTTGAAGAGAGAGTGAGAACGAGGGGTCTGGCAGTGTTTTCACACGCGTCCCTGCAGATTCTTACCCTTCCTAAGCTGGCCTCCTTGGGCACTGACTGTCACGCTTCTCCACCATCCATGGATAATCAATCCTTTTTTGAAGAGGCCTCTATGGGTTCGAGAGCTCGGGGTTCTCCTCTCCTATTGGCAAAAGGAAAAACTCAGATCTTGGGGAATTTCACTGCCCTCCACATTAGCTATGTAAGGAGAAACTTCACTTGACCTCAACTCCAGAAACTTATCAAACCCCGCCAGCTCTCACTGGTGGAGCATGAAAGCAACCTTGTTTCTTAGAGGTTTAGATTTTTTTTAATTTTATTTTTTAAATGGTGTCACCTGCTGCATGAACATAAAGTTCGCCATAACATCTCCAACCATCCTTTATAGCTGCCTGCAAACCCAAATCTGGGTCAGGGATTTCATTAAAACCCAAAGAAATATTGGTTTACTAGACAAGACAACGCGTACAGATGTACCCTTGCGGGAATATAAAAGACTAGCTATTTTCACAGCAGCGTGGTGGCGGGCCTTGGAAATGTGAGGGCAATATTGCACGTCACAGTGAGCTGCATTGTGCCGGACAATGGCCACTGAAGAGGAAAAACCCTTGAAGGGTGGAAGAACATATGAAATTAAAAGTTCTCCTTGTCCTAATAGGCTCAGCTCAGATAGCTGAATGGAGCGCCGGAAAGTGGCAAGTTAAATGAACTGTGTCCAAAGCCCATCTCTGGAGTGGGAAAGCACTGGAAAAAGAGCGAGCCGAGTCATCACCATTAGGCTGAGGCTCATATCCACACCAGTAACAGTGTGATTTATGGCCCCTGTATCTCCAGCCTCCAAACTCCAAATGAGCAACACAAGAAAAAGAGATCGGGAGGGGAATAGAGAGACACAGAGAAAAAAAAAGGGAGAAAGAGATTTCTGCTTTCTATCTCTACAACTTTACTTTTCACTCCAAATACTGGCGAGAATTTCAACAATGATATTTTTTCCTTGGCCATTAAGCAGAATACTTGTGCCTCCCACTGTATGCTTTGTTGTTCTCTTCCAGTTTCTGGAGAAGCACCAGGTTTTGGGAACACATTTGTTTTTATTTTGTCGAATGTAGTCCTTTATTCAGAGCTGTCACACTAGTTTGAAGACTGGCGCATCCTTAGACAAAGGAGCTCTCCACACACTGTGCGCAGGCAGAAACTGCTTGGCACATTCCTTCACATTATGCAGCAGGCTTTCTTTCTTTCTTTCTTTCTTTTTTTTTTTTTTTTTAAGGTTGTAGGGCGGCAGTACAATTCCGTAATATTAGACAAGAACAAATGAAGAGAACATGCCTCCTAGTAGGTGGTAAATGTCAGCTGCTGCACATTCACCAGCGACGCCATTGTTTGTTTTCACTGGAGGTAATAGCATCATTTTCCCCCTGATTTTGAGCCATTGTGGAGAAAGTAGCAAATAGAATTGTTATCTTGAAGCCGGCTGCCAGCCTCTCCACCTCTGCCCCTCAAGCCAATCTCATTGTTGGCAAAAAGTTACATGTTGTTCAGAGATTGCGTTGTCTAATTCCTCGTCCCCCCCCGAACCCTCCCCACCGCAATCACTCAAATGTTGGTGTTCTTCTTTCTCTCCTCGCGCCATCTCCCATCTCCCTTCCCTCTTTTTGTTCCTACCTCATCAGCGATTTCAGCCACATCTCCGCCTGAGCTGACAGCCCCCCAGCACTGCAGCCTGTCTGTGTACGGCTGCTGCTCCGACAACGTGACGGCCGCCTTAGGAGTTGGACTGGCTGGATGTCCCAGTAAGTCCTCCTCTGCATCTCACTCCGACCCCTCACCTTAATGTGCCCTTTTTGCATGCACACACACAAAAAAAAAAAAAAGTTGTAGATACTATCAGGCTATTTCAGCATATGGGACGTATTGTCCTTGACTGCAATTACGGCACCAAAGTTGCAGAGCTGAAAGCGTTTCATCTTAATCCAAGAAATAATTATGATAATACTGCACCATTTCAACAGAAAAATCTCTCCGTCTGATGATGTTGATGAATGATAGCACATAGATTGGGGGTGGGGGAAAATGCTGCATCAAGCTGTTGGTTAGGGGGCACAGTATGGAAAGAGAAAATGCAGACTTAGAAATAAGCACATACAGAGATTCAGTAAAGGACAGGAAACACTTAAGCCCACTTCATCCACCTTTTATTTGTGGAATAGGTCTTACCCAACATGTGAGCTGCGTATAAATCTTTAATACACAGTATCCATCACAGTAAGCAGTATTCGACTGGCGATAGGGTCTTTCAGCGTTAGAAATGAGTTTTGTACTGCAGAAGACTTTGATTTCGTCCGAAGCAGTCAAGTTAAAAGTGACACCTGTGCTGCTCTGAACTCCTCAGGTACCTGTCAGTGTAACGCCTATGGCTCCTACAAGGGGACGTGTGATCCAGCCACCGGCCAGTGCTCTTGTAAGCCGGGCGTCGGGGGACAGAAGTGTGACCGCTGCGAGCCGGGCTTCTGGAACTTCCGCGGCATCGTGACCGAGAACATGAGCGGCTGCACACGTAAGGAATCACACTTTGTATATGTGTACATACAGCTTGTTTTTCCCACGTCCCTCAAGTGGCATCCAGCCGTGCAGTTTATCTGGTTTTGAAACATCTATCTCTGCTGTGGTCCCAATAGTCAAGTAAATGTTATTGATATAGTTCAATGTAGCCCAAAATCACAAAATACACATTTTCTTCAGGGGACTTTACAATCCACAAAAAAACCTTAAATGGAAGGAAAAAGGGAGACGCCTCAGGAGGAATAGCAGAGGAGAGAACCCTCTTCCTCGAATAGATGTTGAAACTGTAGAAAATAGGAAGAAGTAGTAGAAGTAGAAATGCAGTATAGAGACAAACAATGACAATATTCAGCATAGAAAGTGCAAACAAATCATTTTAATATTAATTAAGTGTATAGTATAAATGTAAAATGTAAGATTTTCAAATAGAGTGTGAAAGTGAAAGTGGTTCCAAGGGAGGTTAAAGAAATTAAGTTTTAATTTAATCAAGCTGATGATCAAAGCTTTTGGAAAATTACAGTTCAACAGTCTGTGTGGAGACAATGTCCTAGTTACCCCAGATAATCCATATACCTCTCTGTGCACAGGTTTTATTGGAGCTGCTTTCTAAGAAAGGAAGAAAAGTATTTTAGCTTTAACTACTGACAGTTTGTACCCAGAGTCACTGGCACACTGGTTTGGGAAAAAGATATTACAGTTGAATTTTAAACCAACAAAACATCATCCGTCGCCTCGTTGCATTGGAATTGAGCCAAAACCTTTTGAGACAAATATCTCAAAAACCAGGACAAATAAAACTAAATCTACATGGCTAGATTCCTCTGGAGTTAAAAGAGATAATCATCTGTCTAGAAAACAACTGTTGTGGGAAAATTCATTTCTCACTGCAGTGATACGAGGACAGCTCTAAGAGAGGTCAGTCTAGATTGTGAAATCTAATTGACCCACTAGATTAGATTGGCCACATTTTGAAAAGAGGAAATCCTGTCCTATCCGTTAGCGCTGTCAAAGCCATATTGAATGAATTGTTTTCATTTGTATTCAGCTGAAGAGCAGGGTCAGGACCCCTTGTTTGTCTTGGTGTAATGCAATATGGTGACCAGCTCGTACCCTGCCGCCGAGGTTTCATAGGACATACGCTCCCAGAGCCACAGAGCATTTTCAGTCAACAGCAGGAAGCCTGCAGGTGCCTCACCCGTGGCCTGACCTTAACAAGGTTTACCCACAGCAAGCAGACAGCACGCTGCACACCAATACCAGATTCAGCAGGAGAGGAGGGGAAAAAAAACACACATCATTGATTCCAGGAACATGATGGGGTTGATGTCCTTCCCTGGGGTTGTTTTCTTGAGTTTCTGTTGCGTACTCATCCTTCTCCTCCTCCTCCCTCTCCTTCCCCTGTGGCCCCCGTGGCTGGGTGAACTATTCCCAACCCTCGACTCTTTAGGCGCGGATATATCTGAAGCGAGTTGAGACGCTCAGGTTGACGTCGTACGAGACATAAACCACGTTATCCTCACCCCCACCTTCTGTTATTGTCCCCATGGCAGCGTGTAACTGCGACTCCACGGGTTCGGTCCGGGACGACTGCGAGCAGATGTCGGGTCTGTGCTCCTGCAAGACGGGAGTGAAGGGCATGAAGTGCAACGTGTGTCCAGATGGAAGCAAGATGGGGATGAACGGCTGCGACAAAGGTAATAAGAGAGAGTACCAAGGCAACCAGAGGAGGGTCAATAAACCACACAGACACACACACACACACACACACACTCACTCACAGTTTTCTCTTTCGTCCCAGCTCCTTCCTATAATATATCCAAAGTGTTTTTCTGTCACCCGTTTGATCTGTGGATCAGCCTTGTAACGCCACTTCTTTTCATATCCATCTGGTTTATTGGCACAGGGAGGAAATGTCTGCAGGGCAGTTAATCAATAGTGATTAGAAAAATACTGGAGTGTACAAATGACATGTTCATGACACTTACCCAGTTAATCTTTTATTTTCTCTGCATTATACTCCATTTTGGATGATTTACAATACTTTTATAAGGACTATTGATCACTTTAATTTATAATGAAAACAGCCCCAGTGATTGCACAAGCTAAAAAGCCGGTTGAAGGAAAGGTTAGTTCCTGCTGTGGGGGCCTGCAGCTCCTTGATTAAGATGCACCATCAGATATCGACTGGAAGTCAAACGCTTAATGAAGCCAGCAGTCCCAGCACAGTGGTGGGGCACTCTGCCACACTCCCTGCCAGATGAAAAGGCCGGGTACTGAGAACTGGTAGCACATGAAAGCAGGAGCCAAGGGGTGGGGGGGCACTCTGATGCAAAGACCCCACACTCGCCGCCTGGCAGGTGCGTGGTGGGTTCCCCGGCTGTAGTTCCTGCTGCGGCAACTTCAAGGCTTCAAACGCTCCTTTGGAGAGCTTCAGGAAAGATCTACGGGGGGAAAAAGACAGAGCCAAAATATCCTTAGTGCATACCTTTACACAACTCTTTTTTTTTAAACTGCAGTAAGGCTGTTAAAGGAAAATGCTGTGGTCCATAAAAGTGTGACTTATTCACAGTGTGTGACGTCTGGGTAACTAGAGAATTTTATGATTACATTATCGCTGCTGCACTGTGGTGGTAAAGATAATAAAAACAGGTCACTCACTACAAAAAAATTGGACAGGGCAATGAAACACCTTCATTCGGCCTGTCCCCAACACACATTTTAAAGCAAGGTGTCACAGGGTGTGTCTATTTAAGGCTAGTTCAGTAGCAGCCTGGTCACTATCACCATTATAAGCCAGCTAGTTAAAATATTTGGTATGATGTCATACAAAAAAGTGATGTAAGCTATCACTTTAGCATTAATATGCAGTGTATATGTCTGAGGGCATGAGTGGGTTAAGGGCAAAAAAAAAAAAATCCCAAATTTTAATTACTCTTAAAACTTTAATCAAGCTTTAAAGAGTTTGAGAAAGCAATTTAATGGCTGTTTTACCAGGCAGAACCTCTGCTGACTTCATAAATGTAAACAAAAGTTCTGTAATTGTGAAAGTTTAACATTAAATATGCATGCAAAATGAGCTCCGCATTTACACACAACTGCCATAGTAAGCATTCAGTAGCTATACCCCATTGCTATAAACCTTGTGGTTGTGAGACCGTACACAATGTATAACAACACAAACGCTTTTTTTCCCCCCACAGGTCCCGGGGCTCCCACTTCGTGTGCCGACTTGACCTGCACTTTCGGAGCTACTTGCGTTGAGGTGAACGGCCAAGCTCACTGCGAGTGCCCTCCACCTGACTGCAATGTGAAAAACAAAACCAAGGTGGGTCGACCCGTCTGCACTTAAGAAGTTTGATCTACGTCTTCTGTCCTCTGCCTGCATCTATTTTTTTTTAAAGTTTGCAACACGGGAAAACAGGAAGACATCGTCTCAGTGGCCTACGGGGAGATAACATGTGTTCCCATCTCCCCTCTCTCCATCTCTGTCGCCGTGGAGCAGGTGTGCGGCTCAGATGGGGTGACCTATGCCGACCAGTGCCAGCTGAGCACCATAGCCTGTAGGCAGGACAAGGACATCAGAGTGCAACACTTTGGACAGTGCACAGGTGAGCCCTGTCGAAGCCTCCATGCATCACATGTCGCACGGATGGCCAACTGTTGTCAAGCCCTGATCAAAAGATAATGAGCGGTGCCGTGGGCCTCAAATTATCCCCCTCCTGCTGTTTCTCCTCTCATCCATCTCCCTGCTGTCTCAAAAAGTAAAGTCACAGTAAAATGTTTGCAAATTTAGCTTGGATTTTGTGTCTACGAGGAAGTGCTTTGACATTACCACCCTGCTAGAAAACAGGTATTTGTGAGCAAGCTAAAACAATCGTTTCACTAAAAAAGACACATTTCTGATCCGTAGAACAATTTTTTTTTTCTTATTTGTCGTTGTTTGCAACGCTGAACTTTCTCGCCATCCATTAGTGCGGTTGTCTTTCAGCAAATATTTTGTTAATTTCATTGTGAATAGGGTGCAGTCAAGTAAGCCCCGCAAGGTGGGAGCAAAATCACATGCGCTGCTGGAGAAAAGAAAGAAAGAAATATTTAGCTGTTTTCAGACCAAAGGCTCTGTAGTTTGACTGGAGTCTGAGCCTTGCAATCCCACAAGATAGCAATGACACTTCCACTTTGCTTTCTCGCTCCTCAGTTGGGATTTGGCTTCATCTTCAAACCCTCCTGTTGGGAAATGTGTCAATCCCTTTGCAGCTTTGCACTGCCAGGAGCACAACGCTGTTTCAGTATGACGGAGGGTGTAGGCTACATGTGTTCTGAGTAAAAGGTACAGCTCTTGGCCCTCTGTCCAGATGCTGATGGACGTTGTTTGGATCGCCGTAATAGGTGCCGGGACGCGCGCCAGGGCCCGTGGATTTTATGTACAGTGAAGTTGTCGCACCGACTGCCAGCTTGCGTCACGACAGGGTTCTAGAGATGCCGGCGGCAAGCTCAGTAGGGGAGAGAAGTGCCAGCTGTGTGGGTCTGGCCGCGAGCCACTGCCAGGTGTCGAGCATTTTAAGGTGGAAAAATGTTCATTCACCCCATCGTTCACTGGGCACAGATCAGGTGACCTATTACCGTGTCACCAGAAACCAGAGTCCATTTTACACATCTCCCTCGAGCATTCTTTGTCAGACCCAAACTAGGTCATATCCACAGGAGACCAGGCTGCTGACATGGTCCGTGTTGAACTGCAGTTACAGGTACGCAGATAAAGAATCCAAATATGCCCAGCAAGAGATCCACGAGGCTTCGATAAGTCCCTGAACATCTGGTACTTACAAATTCAGTGCCGTGGGTAACCAGCGAAAGGAGCCAAAATCCAGTCTGGTTTCACATTCCTCTGTTGCCTGGCAATAGAGATGTGGGTTGTGCGTAATCCCTCACCTAGCGTTGCTGCACACAGAAGGCAAGACGTACGCCTCGCAGCGGACCCTTTCTCTGTCGAAAACCTCGGGGGAGGAGCAGACAGGCGAGCGCTCGGGCCCTCCGACAGCCACGGAGGATCTTTTAATTTCTTCTCCCGGATGCGGTCGCACCGCGGGTAGCTGCTCCGCCGCCGCTGTCGGCTCGGGGGTTAGATCTCGAGCTCATTTCACGTGTGGCTGGGTGCGAATTAGCATTTGCTCTGCCTCCACCCCTCACCACGGCGCAGCCCTGCCTGCCCTCCCTTCCACTGTTTACACGCAGTGCTTCCAGACTCCCGGCCTAAGCGCAGCGGCATGTTAATGCTCACCAAGCTGCTGTGTGGTTTGACAAGAGAAGAATGCCAAAGGCTTCTATAAATGAATGAATATTGATCTTTTTTAACATCACATATCTGTCTCAACTTTTTATTATACCACAGAGTGCGACTACTGCGGCGCAGTCTGCCACTAATGGGCAGGCTAAGAAAAAACTTACAATCATGCAGAAGAAGCTCCTTAAATTCTTTCTGCTTGTGACAGAGAACTTGGAGCGAACTCTGATGTTACCAGCTCTCTGTGAAGTCTCCAAGTTAAAAGGCGGCGTAGCCACGGAGTATGGGGAAGAGTTATTCCAGCTTCTTTGCTGTGTCTCAGCGAAAGATGAAGCGATATCTGAGAAACCCAGCAAAAAAAAAAAAGTGCGAGAGCTACTGTACCAAGCAGCAGAGGGAGGGCATTTGGACCAATGAGCAAATTCTGGCGCTGGGGGAAAATGGCCACCAAGTTGGCAATGACCCGCCTCTCCCATATGGTGTTATCACCTGTAGGTTTGCAGCAAATTGGCACCGAATGCCAGCATATGGCACCGGCAGCCCTCCGCCTGCGTGTTAGGGTTCTGCCTTCACCATCTCTCCTCCACGTCCTGCGATTTTCTCTTATTATTCAATCCCTCATTCTGTTCCCATTGTTTGCTTTGTCATGTTCTCCCACTAGCTAGCTTTGTTAACCTTTTTTTTTTGCCTTTCTGATTTAAAACTCTTTTCTGAAGGCATTTGTCCCTATCATTTTCTTCTTGGCTCTCTGGTTCCCTTGTCTCTCCCCTCCGGTCTTCTGTATCCAGATTCCTCCTCCTCACTGAGCGCAGCTGACACCACAAACAATCTTAATAACCACCTTTCAACAATAACTACTCGGCTGAGACAAGCCAAGATGACAATGATTTTTTTTTACCCTTCTCCATCCTGTGTGACATAACTGTCCGCTGCTCCACTGAGGGGGAAAAAAAAACCAAAAAAAATGGCAAATGGACTGTTAAACCTGATTAAGAGAAGCATCAGCTGAACAGACTGTGCTGCCAGTCCTTCTTTCCTCTTTCAGACGTGTGCTCCTTTCTTCCCTTATCCCATGTCACGGAGCTCGCTGCTGGAGATATGCACACACACCCAAACACACATTAAGCACTTCCCAGGGAGCAAGCCGCTTGACGCTGAGCTTGGCACCTGACTGACAGGTGTAGCCAAGAGGAAAGGCAACGCACGCCACCATCTAGGTGATAGCATCACTGCTCTGTGCACTCCACTCCAAATCTCTCTCTATACAAATATCTGCCCAGGCTCTAAGCTGACACCATGTGTGTCTCTCAGGCTTTCTGCCGTCTCAGTAGGTATCACATTTCACACCTCGATGAATAATTGCCGATCAAACAGGCGATTATAGCAGTGTAATTAAGTCCTACACATAATGTTAGGCGAATCCTAATGAGGCGCAAACCTACGGTATATGGGTTTTTTTTAATCTTCTGTTCGTTTCACCCACACGCTAGCACACATCTATACTCGAGGGGCGTAAAGAAGTAAAAGAAGAACGTCAGTATTGTCACGCCTGCTTGCTTCGGCTAAATCTGAAGTGCTCGCTTACGTAGTGTCTCCCTGCCAACTCACTTCTCCCCCTCAGGAGTTTTTGTCCTATTTATCGTTCTTTTATCACAGACAGTTTGTCCTTTTGCACCAGAGCTTTTTGCATTGGTAATGATGGTCTCTGTGCAGAGAGCCTCGTCTCTCTTCCTCATTTGGTGATTTTTTTTTTTGTGTGTGTGTGCTTGTGTGCGTCTGTTGACAGCAGTGTGTTTGTGGTGGCGTTGACGGATGCTCATGCTCACTGCGAGCAGCAGTCTGCCGTCTTTGAAGCCGGAGTTAAAGCCGTCGCTTTTTGCCCCATTTCTATCAATCATTCATCACCGGAGGCACTGGCTGTTGGTGATTAAAGCTTTGCTACTGGAGGGCAGCATTTGAATATGGATATATAATTCATAGGCACTGGCACAGCATGCTTACGACGCACGAACATGCATATTGTGCAACCAAATGAATGCCATATGTGTACACAAACGCACCACGCACCATGCATTGACTCCAGCGGGAGTTGTTTAACCCTGTCTGGCCAACATAACTCATCTGCAGGCGAAACACACTGCTCCGAATGCAGTATGTCTTCTGTTGGCATATTCCATATTCACGCTGCATATGGATGCACTTTCATTACTTGAGGTTTGCCAAATAAAGATTCCTTGCATCTCATCCATTGCAGGGTTTTTAATCAGAGGCTGCCTCCACAAGTGGGAGCCTACATGTCTGTGTGTGTGTTATGTTTTAATGTAATTTCATGATGACATTGTTGAGCATCAGAGGGTGTTAGAAGATTAGAAAAAGCACATAATCATCCAGTAAATGCAGAGGTAAAAAGTTACAGTCAGCAGTAGGCTGTAATAATCATTAAGTGGCTTTGTGATGCTTTATCGCTCAATGATGTTTTTATTTCCTTTGGTGTGATTTTTTTTTTTGAGGTTGTAATGGAGTTAGGTGAAGCAAAACCAAAACATTTTCATCTTTGCTCGTCATTCATCCATTCCTTGCTTCCTCCCCTTCCCTCTACCAGAAACCATCTCTGAGCCGGCCGATCGACCCACCCCCAACCCCCTCGCCACCACCCCCAGCTCAACCGCTGCCGCCACCATCACCACCACTGCCCCCTTCCACCCAAACATGGTGTGGGCCTTCCCGCCTCCGAGGACGGCCGAGACAGAGACCACTGAGCGGCCCCCGGCCACCACCCCCTATCCCACCATCACCCACAACCGCGCGCGAGCAAACCACCACCACCCCATCCACACCCAGCCTCAGCCGCCGCAGTCCACCGCCTCCCCCCCTCGCAGCAAGCCCACCCCCTACGCGGCCTCCTTGGAGGGCTCGGGCAGCGGCGAGCCGAGCGGGGACGACCAGACTGAAGAAGGAGAGGAGCCGGGAGAGGAAGTGGGTAGTGGCATGCCAACGGAGGCCAGTGGGGCAGAGGAGCCTGTCGGTAAATCCCTGCTCTTTCACTTCATTACCCATAATGCTTTGAGGGGTATGTGGGAGGGGCCTTTTTTTTATTTCTCCAAGAAGGGGTTACAGAAACTCATAATCTCTTCCTAGTTGACATCATAACACATTCATACCATCATCTGTTAATTGAAAGTTAAATTAACATCAACGCAGGCTTGTATTTGTATGCAAATGTGTTTTTGAGGAGACAAATGTCAAAACCAGGCAGGCAGGGAAGACAAATCTTTATAAACAGATGCTGTTATTGTCATTTCCACTTACAGAAGATGTATATCTCAATTTCAGACAGAAAGGGATGTATTTGCACGGTTCACTGTTGCAACATCACCCATGCTCTTTTCTCCCATTCCACCGGCGCTCGCTCTCAACAGCCAGCAAAACAAACCCAGGCTCTGTAAAATACACTCTCGGCAGGCCGGATGAAACTGTTGGCCCGCGTCTGGGGATCTCTGGAGCCTGACTTGACAGGCCGATGTGACTGGGAGGTTGAGGTGTGAGTGTGTGTGTGTGTGTGTGTGTGGAGGCTGCGTTCCTTGTCACATGACCAGGCTCAAATCTTTCTCGACATGCCCTCCTGACTGTAACAGCAGGCTGCGCTTTCTGGGCCTCTGCTTGGACAACAAGGGATGACTGAGACTTTCAATCAGACCTTCTTTTTTTTTTCTTTCTTTCTTTTTTATTTTTCTGTTGTTGTTTTCCATCCATCCATCCACCTCGGCTGACAGCTCGCAGTAACGGGACAGGATTGATGGAACGGCGTGGCCCCAATGTGCTCTTCCTCAGCTCTTCCTCCTCCTCCCCTCTCGCTCCTTCTCCCCGAGTCTCAGATTTATTCTCTTGTCAGAGGCTGACCAGAGTGCTCGGTGACGCGAGGAGCATGTAGCCTGTCTGCCAACGAGAGCCGGTGTCTTGTGGCTGTGTGTGTTTACGTGTGTGTCTGTATGTGTGAATGAATGGGTACCCGAGCATGCCTGGACGTCCTTTACATTGTGTGC
>JAOXYL010000050.1:4155107-4169748 GCA_028564955.1 Terapon puta
AGGCAGAAAGAGGAAAAGGAAGCTGTAGTTAGACGGGCTGAGAGTTTTTTTAAATAATGTTGAAACGTGAGGGACCTGTTAAGACTTTGACCTTCACTGCCTGTGGTTTGCAAGTGTGTGTGTGTGTGTGTGGGGTGTGGAGCGTCGTAAATCACACACACACACCACAGGAAGGTTGGTGGGGTGAGTTGTAGCCACAGTTTGTGGTCTTGACAGACTTAAACACACGTCCGTGCGCTCTGAGGTCAAGTGGCCAGCGTGCAGAACTCACCACCTGCTAGAGGAGCTGGGTCACATTGAACTGAGGGGAAGGAGGAGGGAGAGTTCATCTTAAAGAGAGACCATTTCACTTCTGAAACAACAAACAGTGCAGTCCTCCTCCTGCAGATTAAAAGTTAAATGCATAACTTAAAATAAGCCTAAAATGCACCATAGCTAGTTTTGTCTGTACAGCCTTACTCGATCACGGGTGCATAGTGATAAATACACTGCACTCATTTTACCAACCTTTGGATTCTTCTTTACTTCTGCTTGTGTTAAACAACATTTTATCATTTACCAATGCCCTGTTATTGTCACGTGTTATCTCTATTTTTTGCTGGCTGCTGTTTTACAAAAGTTAAATAGGTTTGATTGGTGAATTTTATCATCCATCGTTGTAGTTAAATTGCCGTGCTGTGCAAAAAGTACTGGAGAAAAACATAACAGGTCATCTTGGTTAGGCACTTTTGCAAAGGAATATTTTTTTAGCTGTTTTACCCTAAGAAAGAATGAACAATTCTTCTTCTTATCATTATTTTTGTAATTTATTCATTCATTTATTTGACCCCAGTTTTTCTTATATCATGGCTTATTATAGTGATTAGTTAATACATTTCAGCACAAAAAGCTATATCTTATATTTGAACAAACAGACCCACGTGTACCCCTCCTTTAGAAAAAAAGAAACAGCTGCAGCCTCAGAGCTTAAGAGGGGGCTGAGGGGCAATATGAGGTAGAAGTGAATACTGCACTATACATTTATGTCTTGCCACAATATCCTGTTTCTCAGGAAACTGAGTCAGCTACAGGGAGAAAGAGACCCTTAGGCTCCTTTTTCTTTACGGCTTCAGTACACCGCCATCAGTGCAAAATAAAAATGGTTTTAAAAAAAGGTTAGAAATATGAAATTATAGGTTATACAATGCTATAATATTTTTAACCTAATGTTCAAAGAAAGCTGTTACTTTAGGCTTTTTTTTTACAGGTTTTACTGCAACAAGTCAAATTTAAAATATAGAAAATATTATGATATGCTCAGGATCATGACTTCATTATCCTCTATCTACAGAAGTTATTCTTAGTTTTCATATCATGCTACCAACCCAATTTCCATTTCTTCTCAAACACGCGCTCTCACACACGTTCGGTGTCTTATCAGAGCAGTGGAGAGGCTAATTAGCCGGTCATTAGCCAGGTTTCAGCTTACCCAGGCCATTATGAGCAGGAGAGTCACTGTGAGGGTTCAGATTGTAGTGGATGCTGGGAGAGCATGTTGTCCTCTCTCTCTCTCTCTCTCTCTCTCTCTCTCTCTCTCTCTTATCTTCCTCTCTCTGCCTCTCCTCCTCTTATCTTCACCACCTCTCTTCCTCTCTGGTGAACAGGAGGAGTGCTCGGATGGAGCTGCGGCTGAAAAGCGTCTGCAGGCTGAGGCGCTAATGAGAGCTTTTTGGGCTTTTTGAAAATGTAATCAATTCAGAGTTTCATGAAACTCAGAGGGAGAAAAAAAAAAGTTTGAAGCAGAAAAAAAAAAGTTTGATCGTAATTTATATCCAAGTCCATCTCCGTGAGGAGAGTAGTCTGGTCAAGTTTTCTCATTTTTCATGCTCTTTATACAGTGCTGAGACCCGGAGGAGGATTTTTAAGGGCAGTCTTAAGAGAATTTTCCAGGGCAAATTACCACAGAGAGCAAATGGATTTTCTACGAGCCTCTGTGTTGTATAAAACCAACCTGGGTTTACTTAGAGATGTGTTTCTACTGTAGCCTGACTATTTATAAGTTTACACTGTGAGTGAAGAAACATCATTATTGTGAGCGTTAACTGTATTTGTGATGACATTTCCAACACTTTCAGCAGTGTTTGAGCTGTGCGCTGAATGGCGATGTTGCACTCTGACACAGCCCGGTCTGACACCCTCATGCTGACGTTATATCTCAGTTATCGTGTGCAAATGTCTGTGTCAGTGTTTCCACTTTCCTGACACAGCGGGCCTGTTGCATGCACCAAAAACAATAAACTACATAACACCCGACCAATAGATCCTCTTTCTTTTGGGAGGAGTCATGTGAAATACTGAAATAAAGAGAAGTCGTCCATATTAGATCCACTTATTAACAATGCTGTCTGCTGTTACATAAACTCTTCCTCAGTCTGCTCCCTCTTGAACTATTGACAGTGGCTGTTACTCAACTTGACGTTTGACGCTTGGGGAAGACATTTCTAAATGTGACGACTGACAGTGGTTATTTGCTGATTTGCTGCCAATGGTAGCAAAGCTGCAGAGCTAATCTTGCCATGTGCTTTGTTTATACCGACCGCTCCCAATGGGAAATCTACAAAGTGCATATTTACTTGTTCAGTCCTGTAATGTCTGTCGTCTGTTGTCAAGGTCATCTTTGTCGATACGCTTGGGTTTCAGCCTTTGAGGATATCTTGTTTAGGGTGTCTTGTACTGCTCATGAACAAAAAAGATGAATGCGAGATGTCCTGAATTTACAGACACCTCTCGTCTCAACAACCTAACCATCCGAGATGAACCTCCGGCAGCTTAGAAAATAGAAGACTTGGTTCAAAAAGATGTCTTTTTTAACTGATAATACGTTGTTTTTGTCAGAGTGAGCTCTTGAAGTAAAGAATGCGCTGACCTGAGGTAACACCTGAAACTTTACTTCACATTTGAGCACGACTCTCTTTGGATTTGGGTTAAAAAACACGGTGCAGTAGTCTACAGAGATGCAAAGAGGGAATCGAAATAGAGGCCCAAACTTTATCACCCTCAATTTGATAAGTGGACTGGATACAGTAAAAGGGATCTTTCAGAGGTGTCAGGCTGTATCGAGCGAAAAATTTAGCTTGAAATAGCTTCAGGGCAAAACAAGCAATAATTTATACGTTCTGGGCTTTGTACATGCATATTATGTGAATTTTTGAGTAATATATTCCCCAGATGTCCATGTTTGTGTATTTCATCTAATCTGTAGTAGTTTGTGAGTCAGACTGATCCAAATACTGTTTATTACTAAAAGTCACTATTTTGCAGGCTGTACATAGATGTGTTCTGCTGCGATGCTATATTCACATAGAGAGGTGCAGTGAGAGACTTTGGGACGTTATGTACATTTGTGCTTCTGCTTCATTGGTCCTATCAATGCAAATCACTTCACTCGATAATCAAGGAGGAACTTATCTAGCTTTTATCGACTGCATTTGTTTTTCCAGAAGGATACCATCACATCATCATATTAAATACATACAGTAGTGAAACAGGATGCCACCACATATCATTGTATGTGTACTCCACTTTTCTTCTTGTGTTGATGAAAGTTAGTTTTATTTATAGCTTGATTTATGCATTTAAAAAAATGAATGTTGTATTTTTTACATTTAGATAAAACCCATTGTTAGCATGTCCTGGTTTTATGTGATAACCATGTGGAACAATACAGTGCAGCTGAGATTAATCTCGCCTGTTGTTATCAGTAAATCCAACTAATTGCGAGCAGAAGTTTATAATGATAAAGCAGTGCCATTCCACACATGCCTTTTCCAAGCAGATAACGACTCTTTTGCAGCTGAAATAATCATACAGGATGTTGGTGACACTGATTTGAAAACTTAAGTCAGTAAGGAGGAACGAACTTGTACTTATGTGCGTTACAGCAGTTTTTGTGACATCACCCACTGGAAAGGCTCTACAGACTTAGACAGCGTGCATGATTCTTTGTTTTCTTCCAAGTGAAAAGTTTTGGTCAGTGCGTCTGGGGTATTGTCATGATTGCATCCTCAGCCATTAAATCTGCTACATGGATTACATTAGCACCCATCTCTGAAAGTTGAATTGTGTGTCGTGAATGGGATTAAGTGGCCTGAAATAAGGGGAAAACCGGTCTCACTCTAATTAAACGTGTGATAATGACGTGTAAACATCCACAACAATTTGCTAATGGAGAGAGCCTGATTTTGAATACGAGGCTATTAACGTAGAGGGAATGAACAAAAAGGGTTTAAGTGCCTCAACAGAACCATTATTAAATAAAAGAAACTTTCAGAAGACTTAGTGGTGCCGTAAACATTTTATATATGTATTTATGCACATTTGTGGGATTTAGTCAAACATTTAATAACCATAACTGGCTGTGTATCCTTGTTTACTCTGTATAATTTGCAATGGTGCAGAAGAATGTCAGCGTGGCTTCAAAGCTTCAGCACACGGAGCATCTGCTGCTTTTGCTGCTTCACGGTGCTGAATCTTTTATTTGTGCCGAGGATTTTTCTTGTACTCTGCAGTAGTTTCGGTGCAGTTCACCTGTATTTGAGAATAATCCAGAAATAATCAATCACATTGTGTTCATTTCAGTAGAAATGTTCAGATGTCCAGCCTGTCGCTGCAGATGGAAAACTGAAGTTGTACCCTCTGCTGGTTTATTAGCTCGAACCCTGCAGTTGTTAAATTGCTTGGTATGATGTTTTACAAATTGGCCTGTGGTACCTAATGATAATTTATTCTATATATCAAGAAGGGATTGGCACGGTTATTGTTCAGAGAGCAATAGATTGTGTTGTAATGGAGAATGCCATCTAATAACAAAGAAAAAGATCTGTGTTAAATAATCGGTCAGGCAGTAGAAACCGTGAGCCGAAGCTCCGCAGACGTGATGCTGACCTCAGCTCAAAGAGTGCTGTCTGTAAAGAAGACCAATAACATTTATGGATTTATTAAAATATGACAATGTCTGAGAGAGGACAGAGCAGGGAAGTCAATGGAAATCTAATAGGATGTCTTTGGCTCATTCCAGATTTAATGGCGTTAAACTCTGAGAGAAAAAGGGGGCTTTGGCCTGAGAGTTGAGGAGGGGCCTTTAACGGGGCCATAGACCTGTGGCACCCTGCCAAGAGCCACTAATAGAGCCATAAAGCAATTACCAGGAAATACTGGAAGAGAGGAAAGGAGGGAGAGACCGAGAGATGGATTATGGGACAGATGAGTACAAGAACGAAGAAAAGCGTTTACTGTATGTTAAATGGGAGGAGGAGAAGAAGGAAAAAAGAGACTGTTAAATTCGTAAAGAAAAGCAATAGAGGAAAGAGGGTTTGTGCCATTTGATATGACCATTAGCTGATAATCAGTTAGAAAGAGAGACAGAGAGAGAGACCATTGTATCTCAACCTGCAGATCAGATAGTCCTATCCCCCCTGTGGCCCCTCAAACTACGTTGTGTTTGCGTGTCGTCATACCTAATATGTTTACAGGATGTTTTGTTTATCTCGACTAAAGAAGCATGTTGGACAAAGCCACTGGTGATGGAAAATGGAAAAACAAGTACATTTAGCAGCCAAGCTGTAGAGCCACATCTCTTTCTTCTCTTGCTTCCAGGCACATATCTTTATAGAGTGTGTGTGTGTGTGTGTGTGTGTGTGTGTGTGTGTGTGTGTGTGTGTGTTCAGATGCGTGTGCACCTATTCAAACCAGTTAGAGGACTTTGACTATGCAAAGTGTTACCAAATGTGTCCTGGCTTATCAGTCTTTGAGCTCAGCGGCTGCATGCATTTCTGTCGTAATGTGCAATCACGATACAGCCTTCCTCCAAACACATTAGACGTGAAGACTGCAGTGTATTAAAAAAACAGGGATGATCCCTTGTGAGAGGATTTGTGCTGTTTTGTTTGTAGCAGTGAAAGTGAAAAATATTTTGCATTTGATAAAATGTAACAGTGTTTTTAAATCACTGCGACTTTGTGCTTTTTTTTTTCTTGTAATAGCATGAGGCTTATTTTGTCATTCCAGTGTTTGCAGGAAAAGATCAAAATTATTTTAATATATAAGAAGCATATTGCTGGCAGTGTATGGGTCTACCGGTCTTCTTAAAGGGACGGGTTACTCCAAAATAATTCCACGGAGCTCTGAGTGATCACCTTGATTTGGGAGATTTTGAAGCTCAGTGTTGGACAGCAGCATCATCAAAACACCAAATGAAGGAAGATCTTTTGGAGAATTGGAAAATCAATCCCAAGGCTTATTAAAGTTCTGATGGGGGAGCCCTGTGCTTTACCGATATAAAAAAGTTTTTTCTTTTAATTATCATTCATCTGTGTATCTCGTTTAGCAGGAATAGCAGATTTGAACATCTCAGAGACAGAAGAAGGTACAAGACAGACCATCGCTCAGCAGTTCAAGCAACTCACAGTCAGACAGAACTGTGGCTCAGGAGGTGCAGAGGCTGCACATTAATTGAAATATCATCAGTTTGTGTGTGTGTGTGTGTGTGTGTGTGTGTGTGTGTGTGTGTGTGTGTGTGTGTGCGTGCGTGCGTGTTAATGAGTACTAGATTAGATCCAGGTTAGCAGAATGGTACCTTGTATGAAAGGCTTCGCTATCAGCATATGAATGTATGTGTGAATGGAGTGAATGACATGTATTGGGTCCTTTAAGTGGTTGGATAACTAGAAAAGCTAAATAAGTGCAAGGCCATTTACCATGTCGCAAACCTCTGCACTGTTTGTCTGAATCTGCAGAAATGTCAGACCCATTGCCAGGCATTATAAAGAATATCTATTATGATGTCACAGGCATAGCTAATCTTTTTGCTATTGGTCTCATTTCCTTATGTAGGTCATATAGGTATGAAATTCTCAAGTTAACTTAAAAACTGTGCTGCTTTTAACATGCGATAACAAAATATGGTTCAGCAGCTTAACATGGAGCAGATGGCTTGTTAAGCTGTACATGCATTTATGCTCTTTGAGTAAGTGTGGGCGACAAAGTGTGCGTGTTCCTGATTTTGTTTGTGTGAGCATATACTGCATGAACATGTGTGTGGGTGGCTGTTTGTGTGTTCACTGTTTAAAAGTCTGCAGGGTGCAAGTGAACAAGAGAACAGTGCCGAGTGCTGCTTTGGAGTGAGCCCACTTGTGTTTACGTGCATGATGACTAACTGAGTGATTGAATTCAGATTATGGTGTTTCTCGTTCAGGCGGAGCGATGAGGTGACCCACATTAAGATCCAGAACTCGGGCGACTACTACGACCTGTATGGAGGCGAGAAGTTTGCCACGCTGGCCGAGCTGGTGCAGTATTACACCGAACAGCAGGATCTCCTGCGGGAGAGGAACGGCCATGTCATCGAGCTCAAGTACCCACTCAACTGCAAGGACCCCACCTCTGAGAGGTGCGGACAGACTTCCACCGCAACACCCACACGTGCAAATAAGCTCACATTTGCATACAGCTCACAACTGTGTGGATAAATCCAAGCAGACAGACACTAATATGCATATAAACTTAGCAAAGGTCAGCTCGATATGTTGCTCTTCTATCTAAACTTGTTAAAACTTCTCGGAAGTTTCTAATCCCTGACACTTATTTTTTATTTCTTACACTGTAAAGCCTCAGCCTCATATGAGAAGCAGCCAAATCTGAGAAATGTTATTAGTCCAGTTTTCAGCACATTTACAGTATCCTGCTGAGGCTTTAATCCTCCTTTAAGGCACTTTCACCTTGCAAAGAACAAAACGCGAATACTGAATCCTTGTAAATGTACGAATTTGAACATTTAATATAATGCATTAAACAATGTGCAATGTGCAATAAATAATAAACAAACATCTTAAGACAAATTAGATGCAGGTAAATTATTACTGATATAAGAGCAAGTATATGTAAGTTTTTTTAACCATCAGCAAAAGGCTTGGTGATATGGTAAAATCTTACCTGAGCACAGTAATTAGCTGAAAACAACAGTCTGCTCTGGATGGAAAGGAGGCTGATGAGAGTGCTGAGACTGAGGAAAACCATAGAGGTGCAGGCTGGAAACTAAAAGAATGAGATGAAAGACGCTTACAGTCTCTGTAGAGTCATTTGAGTCATTGTTAATATTAATATATTGGTCGTTGGTGTTAGTGACAGTGTATCTTAAATCATTTTATATTAAATTTTTTTATTGCAGTTTGTTTGGAATAATCATAATTTATAAAACTGTTATACATCACAATATGTCCAGGTCAACATCACCAGCAAGTTAACTGTTGATTTGTACACAATGGCACCACGAAAGAATCCCACATTTGTTCATTAACTATATACCAATAAACACACGTACAGAGAGGATGAATTATTCTGTACACATGCACTCCCACGCAGATGCACTTCGCATTCACATGCGTAAATCGTGGCATATTCCCAAATGCATCTTCAAACAAGCTAAGTGGGTGGTGCTGCTGTTTATGCGCACCGAGTATCCTCTCGCTAACATCCTTGCAGAAAGTGTACACAGTTTGGACACAGCTATACACTCCTCATCACACCTACACACCGTCACTGAAATGGGAAACAGGCAGCTGGCGTATCAATGGCAGGAGTTCATGCATGCACTCACGCATACAGGAAGCGTTTTAGAGAGCAGCGTGATCAGATTTATATCATCCTTTGCAAATCACCACTTTCCAGCTGCGTTTAGTGTCATCTCATGCCGAACAGGTTATGTGCGTTTTCTTTTTTCTATACGTCTGCACGTTGTGATGCGTGTATCTCAGTTTCTAACAGCTCGTCATCTACGGTTTTGGTTTATGTGGTTTTTCCATTCTGCATAAGTCTTTTCAGGGCCTCTTATACGCTTGTGCTCACCACACAGGAAAAAAAAAAAAACGAAGACATGCAGGTTTTTCATCTTTCATCTTCATCTCGGCTACAGAGTGAGACTGCAGCAATGTAAAGGGCACTTTCATTTTCAAGTAGGAGTTTTCACTTACAAAACATATAGATAGACATTATGTTAAACCCTGAAGCTACAATATGGGACTTTTTCCCTCGAGACAGGAAGCTTATTGCCAGTCCTCCCCCTCAGGTTGCCAAGTTGGAGTCTCAACTGAGTCTCAACTGTTACTTGATAATTTGTCTACCTTGAAAATGCATCTAGACTTAATGCCGAGCTTCTCCATTGCAACAGGAGTTAAAGAAGCACAGCCGGTCTGAAAAATGAACGTTGATGTTAACTATGTTTTCAGCTGTTTTGACAAAGCTTTGCCCGCTGTCTGTTTTTATTCAGTGTTTTTGGTGTAGTTGTTATGACTGATCTAGATACAGCCCGCTGATATTACATAACGCCCCAGTAAATGGGTTTGACCCTGAATGTCCCTAACATCATTTGAAGTGGCTATATTTAACATTTTTAACAACAGCTGATTTTATCTATGAATCAAATGACACATTACGGTGTGTTTCTCACTCCCCTCCAGGTGGTACCACGGGCACCTCTCTGGGCGAGATGCGGAGAAACTGCTCACAGAGAAAGGCCGAGCCGGCAGCTTCCTGGTGCGGGAGAGTCAGAGCAAACCGGGCGACTTCGTCCTCTCAGTGCTCACCAATGAGGAGAAACATGAGAACGTGGACCGCAAGACCAAGGTCACTCATGTTATGATTCGCTACCAGGTGAGACCGCTCAGTTCAGGCCACTTGAAATACATAGAAAGTTAAGTTGATAAGGAGGATTTGAGTATAGTTTGGGGGGATTAAGAGCTTATGAGGCCCAGGCTCACACTTAATCGACCTCAGCACACTGTTGGTGGTTTGAGTCATGTATTTTTAAGCAGGTCATGGAGCTCCTCAGACCAGCTGCTGCTGTCGCTGAACTGTCCATGTTTGTCTCCAGCAGGACGGCAAATACGACGTCGGTGGTGGAGAGAGGTTCGACACGTTGGCCGACCTGGTGGATCACTACAAGAAGAACCCCATGGTGGAGAAAAGCGGCATTGTAGTGCACCTCAAACAGGTATAGGAAAGAAACATTTCAAACAAAAGCATCCAGTCGAGTGAATCTTATCGACTCCATACAAAACGTAAAGGCACTATTTAGGTGAAAAAAATGTGATGGTTAATTCAGATCACTTGAAAATGTTATTTTAATATAGAGCAACTTGCTTTGCTGTGTTGACTAATTTAATTTCCCTGCCAATGACAGCCCTTCAATGCAACACGGATAAATGCAGCCAACATTGAGAACCGGGTACGAGAGCTCAACAAAGTCGCAGACAACTCTGAGAAAGCCAAACAAGGATTCTGGGAAGAATTTGAGGTACGTATCCTCAAAATGGGCAGCACCAGCGTCATTCATTTCAATTATGATTAAAAAATATGGGGAAATTTATATGTCGATTAATATTAAAGGTCATTCAGAAGGCTTGTTTCATTAAATGAGGCTCCAGTTAAGAACTAAATGCTGTTAGTCATATGTATGAGGAATAACTGAGTAGTGTCAATTAATCTTTTGAGTGTCATCTTCCCCGGGATGCTGTTAGAGTGTTTTGATGGTTGAAGATTTTAATGGGCCTTTTACGACACAGCCTGTCTTAATGCTGAGTTTTAATGAGAACTTCTATGGCTTCCTTGCTTACACCTATTAACACAGATTATAAAGTATTTTCCACAGCAGACCTTTTATGCAAGTGTTTCTATCTGTCTGTGTGTATAGGGCTTGGGCCTATTAAGAGAATTTCTATTAGTGCACATTCGACTATATGAATTATAGTTTTGCGTAGTCCTGATAACAAAATTTGTCGCTTGCTGTGAACACTATCGCAGTTACAGGTCAGTGTGTGGTTGTCGGGTGTCTGCTCCGAGCCCTCGGCCCTATTGAGATAATAATCATTTTTCAAATGAATTTCAAGCACTCGCTGCATCTTCAGTATGTGTGTTTGCTTTGTATATGTGTGTGTGTGGGTAACTCAATATAGACAGATAAACCCTTCAGTCAGTCATTTGGAAATCAGCTCAAGACAGCAGTGCAGATTTATCAATTAATGTGGTTTTGTATTCATGGCACATTTATGGCTATTTTTTATTACTAACTAAAGGAGCGTAGATAAAACACTGTAGACAAATGACGTAATTCCTTGAAATCCTTTACTAGATAAGAGCAGATACACATCAAAAATTAATTTATGTAAAAAGTATGAAAGAAGAGCCTTTGAGCCCCGGTTGTATTTGAAGGAAAGTCAAAGCTGAGACATTTCCTTTCAAGTCTGCACGCTGAACAATGTCACATGCATTTTCTTCCGTTCTTGCACACCAGGGTGACCCCTACTGTATTAAAGGCCCATTACACTGCCCAGAAACTTTTCCTCTGAACAAACGAAAAGTGTCATTGTTTCTTACCTAAATGTGCTGAGTGCTTCACTGTGATCTAAAAAATGTTCATACAGCATTTATAACATTGCTTTAAACCCAGCATAGTTTATGAGCTTGCAGCTTTCCTCCTCCTCGCTGTAGATCTCGGTGAATTACTGCCACCTGTTGATTAGTGGATTAGTGGGACACCATTGGCAGGATGCATGTGGCCTCACTCGCACAAGACAAACAAAACGGGGACCCACTCAGAGAAACATTTACTCAGCGTTAGGAGACTAAAGCTCCACAGGAAACAGGAAACCCTCAAGTCTCAAGTGTGGCTGATGTCAATGGATTATCTCAGAATTAGCTGTTGCATCATGTTGGACTTTTTTTTGGTTTGTTTGGAACTTCCTGGAACTGTTCCTTATATATATATGTTAAAAAAGCTTAATTCTCCTTCCTCTGTTGTCATCATCTACCAGGTACTCCAGCAGCAAGAGTGCAAACTGCTGTATCCCCGAAAAGAAGGCCAGAAGCCAGAAAACAAGAGTAAAAACAGATACAAGAACATCCTCCCCTGTGAGTCACGTCGCAACCTGCCGTTTCCTGCCTCTCCAACTTCCTGTGGAAAGAATGACACAAATACATAGAGGGCTCAGCAGAGTGCGATCACTGTGCCATGATAACTCACAGCCCATCAATTGACATTTGATTATAAGAGCAAACAAACATGATGCTCCATCCCAGGGATCTGTAGACACTTTGTAGTGCATTAATGGCAGTCTGTCTTTCTTTCAGTTGACACAACTCGGGTTGAAATCAGGGAATCAGATCCAGATGTTCCCGGTTCAGACTACATCAACGCCAACTACATCAGAGTGAGTTCAGCCTCACACAAAATAGTTTTAAATTATACATACACAATCCAAAATCTTTCAAAATAGTCCCTATTTTATCAGCAGCAATTTAAGTCTTCATTTTTATTTGAGTTGTTTATTTTAAAGGCTGAGTGTAGTCATTGGGAAGATTTTATTATAGCATTGTCCATGAATCGGTAGTCTTGGTGTTAAAATACAAAGCCGTGCACACACTCAGGATGTATCTGTCCATGTGATACAGAGTATGCATGAAGAGGGACGCCACGTGGAGGAGGGCAAGGTCTTCATCGCCACCCAAGGGTGCCTGCAGAATACAGTCAATGACTTCTGGAAGATGGTGTATCAAGAGAATACACACGTCATCGTCATGACCACGAAGGAGATGGAGCGAGGACGGGTGAGTGATTGGTGCTGAACTGAGAAATGATTGATTAAGTAGAAATATTTCCACATGTTGTGTCATCAAAGCACGAAGCTTATTTTTCTTTCTGTTTATTTTTGCTAGCTTTCTTTAGCAATTACTAAACCGTCTCTTTCTCCCTTTCTCTTTCTCCCGTCTTAACTCCTTTGAGCTGACAGCTGTAGATGTGTAATGAAAGAGAACCATGAACTGAGAGTATCCTGTTTTGGGAGAATAATAAAAGAATGAGCAAAAACACGCGACTTTTAAAATGTTAAATGTGAAAAATCTACTACACTTGCCAGGTTTAATTTATTTCTAGGAGATGCCTTTGTAACTAGATTGGTATCAAAGGGCTCTCCATAGATCTACAGTTTTAGCATCTCATGCTAGATGTTGTTTCAGACACTTTCCTTCCCTGACAAGAAGAAACCAGGACACACAAAAAGTCCTTTTGCTGACCTTTATAAATCTACATAGTCAACAATGTTGTTCCTATGTTTTCTGCTGAAAGACAGTACTTGATGGCATGAGCTGACTTTAAGAGTGGTGGAAATGTGCAGTGAGGATGATGGTGTGTGTGTGTATGTGTGAGTGTGTAAGGAGTGGGGGTGGGGATGAAGATGGCTGACAAGGATACTATGACTGTTAAGCCGATTGCAAAGCCACATGAGATGAGCTGGTTCTTTTAATTGACTAATACCCACTACCCTCCCTCTCCGCCGTCTCTCTGTATTTCAGAATAAATGTGTCCGTTACTGGCCCGACCTCCACAGCACTAAGGAGTTTGGGAAGGTGCTGGTAAGGAACGTGGATGAGCGACCGGCGCAGGACTACATCCTGAGGAAGCTGGAAGTGACTCGTCTGGATCGGGTAGGGAGAGAAGTGAAATCAGTCAGAGCTGACACACTGACCTGAGGTCAGATTATCTAACCCTTCACCCACAACACACGCACAATCCTGCAGCATGTGCTCGGGCTCACAGGAGTAGCAACTACTGGGATGTAAGAATACAAGAGGCACATGGAGAAAATGTAGCCTATATTTAAAAGTGCATCTAGCCTCTCTTTTTTCTTGGTTTCTTGTACTGAAGCCTAAAAGAAAAAGAACTTAAAAGCAGCAAATGAATTTCAATAAGGCAGTGAACACTCTTGAATTAATGCTTAGTAGAAAACAGGCAAACAGGCAGACACAGGTGCAGTGCAGTGTTTCAGTGCAATCTTAAGATTTTTATGCATTGAAACAAGGTATGTTTAAAAGCATATATGTATATTTGTTCTAAACATGTTTGTTTATTGCAGCATTCAGGGTGTTGAGAAGTGCAGGTTTACTTGTGCTGTCACTACACTGGTAGTTTTAGCAAATATGCCTGTGTGTGAATCAGTCAGTGTCCCTCCATCACAGTTCAGCAATGAGCAAGTCACAGCTCACAAAAAGGATTCATTTTGTTCTGGCTGACTTTGGAAAATATACATCGAAATACATGTCCAAACAAAATCAAATGAAAAACTATATGTATAGTATGTGGTAAGAGAATGTTCATCTCATCTTTTTTTCCTCAAATGTCTTCGTAGAAGGAGCCTCTGAGGTACATCTGGCACTACCAGTACCTCAGCTGGCCAGACCACGGGGTGCCCACCGAGCCTGGAGGTGTCCTCTGGTTCCTGGAGGAAGTCAACCGCGCCCAAAGTACCATTCCAGACACTGGACCCATCGTCGTCCACTGCAGGTACAACCAGGAGGGACCAACTCGGCTTTACACACTGTTGTCTGTATATCAGTGTGAAGTTCACACATACAGTGTAGACACACGATGGCTGTTAACCTGTCCATCTGAACCAGAAACATCTGGTTAAGACAGTTACAGCCCTTTACAGGTCTTTATTCTCTTCTGAGATGATAGAAAAAACAGAATAAAGCAATTTCACTTGTGGATTTAAACACACATATGCTATCTGTTAAACATTTGATGATGTACAAGACAAGCTCACACACACTGTCA
>JAOXYL010000050.1:4182366-4192687 GCA_028564955.1 Terapon puta
TATTCGTACAGTGTTGTATTATAACAACAGTAAGTCTTATAAAAAGCACAAACGTAGAGAAAAAGTTGGGTTTACCTGTTGAATGAAGATGTCAGATGATCCTCTGTGTCTGTCTCTGGGCTCAGCTCACTCCCTTGGCACGCGAAAATGCATTTTTTTTCATGCAAATTCAAAGTTTGTTTGACTTCTGAGATCCCAGCAGGGAGTTTTGGGATCACAGTTGCACGTCTGCCCAGGCTGAGGTCCTCCTCTGTGCTGGCTGAATAACCTGCTGGAGTCACAGGTGTGTGTGTGTGTGTGTGTGTGTAGGTGGGTGTGTGCTCAGAGGCTGTGCAGTGTTTGCTCTGTGTGCTCTTTCCTCTGCGTCCGTTAGTCGATATCACCTGCCCTGCTCTGTCAGCCTCCTTTTTGGCACTTTATGCAAATGAATCTGGACAATGTATCTGGAGGAGGGGAGGAGAAGGGGGAGGGAGCTCAGTACTTCAGGGGGTAGAAATACACATTCTCCACCTCCCGTCTCTTTATATGTTGATATCTTCCTCTTTTTTTTTTTCACCGCCGTCTCCTCGCCCTGACAAAAACACACACATAATGCAAATAGCTCTCACCTCGTGGCAATATACAAACAAACAGTGTAACAAATCCTTCCACTGATGGATGCTTTTTCTTCTTTGTCAACAACATCTTACATTTGCACTCTTTCTCCCCCCCCCAGGATGAAAAAAAAGCAAACTGAATGACTGTTAAGCACAAAGACACACACACTTACACAGCTTATACTTGAGCCAGTTTGCCAAAGATGGACAATACCGATCATGGGTTCATTTCCATTCAGCCAGCGATAAGGTGACAGGTGGCAACAGAGGGATATCTTCTCACCGGGGCCACCGGTGAGCCTGCAGAGCCAGCTGGTCTACTTCCTTACTGGCACACAGTGTTGTGGGTCAGCGTGACACATCGGCCCTCGTGAGGCTGCTCCCTGAGTTTCCAGAAAACTTCCCGAGGCATTCGTGTGTATTTTGGAAACGTTCTCGGTGACACTTTACCTTTATCACCGTAATGATAAAAATGATGTCACGTCTTAGATGATGATATAAGCATTAAGCAGAAAAAGGCTATTATAATCCATTTCAAAGAATTTCTTAAACCTTTGTTTAATGTTTAATCAAGGAAATGAATATAGAAAAAAACATACATCTACCAGGAAGAGGCTCCTGCTCATTACAACGATGATGTGTGTTCGGGGGTTTTATTTGATTACTCATTTAATTTTATGGTAATCACTAATGGCTCTGGGCCATTAGCTATAGCATGTCTCTGCAATAACAGCTGTCTAACTGACTCGGTTATTTAGTAACCCAAACACAAATAGTGCCGTATCATATCAGCAAAGTAATTTATTGGGCGTTGAGTTGAGTGCTTTGAGGAAAGGGAAGGTATACAATCAGATGCTGTTTTATTCCCCTTCCTGGAATCCATGAACTTGGCTTTATAATAAACATGTCAAAGATTTAGTGGGTGGCTGGGTGAAAGTAATAAGCTACGGTAAGTTATCTTGTGAGATGGAGGGTTGGGCAGAGCTGCTGCTCAGGTTGGGGAAGGACACACGTGAGCGGGGAAACTGTGTGTGCCGGTAGGCTGTAAAATGACACAATGTTGACCGTCCCTCCGCTCTGTCAGACATTTACTCCTGTGAGAAACCAATATCAGGGACTGATATTTTCAACCCTGCCGTCAGGCCACCAAGGGCAAAACTTGTTCTTGTATTTTCATTTTTTTGTTACATTTGGGGCAGCTGGTAGGAATGTGCAGGGTGTGTGTGTGTGTGTGTGTGTGTGTGTGTGTGTGTGTGTGCTGGCTTGATACTATTGACCTTGTTTTTTTTTTGTCGCATTTTCAAGAACTGATCGGTACAGTTCTAGCTGTCTATGACACAGTGACAACCTGAAATGACCACAGCACGTTCCTGCCTCCAAACAAGTTCACTCTCAGTTTTTCTGTCGGTGGAGCGGCTCTCGGGATTGGTCGGACCGGTCTCCAGTTTCTCAGCAGCACCTGGATGGGTCGCTGTGATATTTTTCTACAGATGATCAGTGTCCTCAGAGGATGAATCAGTGACTTTGGTCAGTGAAGTTTGAGCACAGATGCTTCCTGCCCACAGAACTAATCTCAGTTCTCTGAATTTTCCTGTATCACCACCAGAGTAAAACCTTCATTTTGTCCAATACTATGACCAGTACCTACAAAACTATTGACCCATCAGCCTATACTTTGTGTTGAATGCAAATATTAGCATGTTAAACATTGTGCCTGCTAGCCATCTAGTATTTTCTTTACGTTGGCGTTTGGTGCCGCTGTATCTCTTTGTAAATACAGCCACACGGAGTTACAAAGATAACTGCAGTCTCCTAGTTTTACTGTATGATAACCATCTCCAGGGTCAGTGGAAAGTTTAGTGTCCTGTAGCAGACCTGTCCTTTCAGAGGCATTTAAAAACAAGAAATGTTATAATGTTTCTGAGGCTTTACCCTTAAATTGCAATGTTGGACTGTTTCTGAGAAACAAAGAGGGAATGCGAATGATTTTTTGTGCGTTCCTTTAGTGCCACCTCGCCTTCCACTGGGACAGAGGAGAGCTATAAATTAAATCGAGCTGATGATTATTGATCATTCATTCACATCCAAGTTCCTCAGAGAACGAACCTTTTTCTGTTTTGGACACTTTGAGCTCATTCAAAGTGTCGACTCTACACGGTGAGGTCAAACTTCCTCATCACCTTCACTCCTCGTCATTTTAACTACCCACTGACTGTTTCTCCAGCATCTTCCTTCCCATCTTTTATGTCATTTCACAGAGTGCAGTAGAGATTCTGACTCAGAGAAAAGCGAATGACCCCAAAGGTCTCCAGCTGGAATCGAACTCATTGCCATTGTGTGTTATGTGTGTGGGTCTTTGACCGTGGGGTCACCATGAAGCCCTCACCTTACCTAACCTTAGTGGAGAGGCTCTGGAAACAGTAAAACCATAATTACAGTGTGCATACAGTATAATCTGTTTTTAATTTATTACATTTTCAATCAACAAAAGACATACACTACTATCAAATGGACAGTAATCTTAAATTTTATTCTCATTTTGAGCAAACAACACATACTAAAAGTATTTTTGTTATTTAATTGGTTTGTTCCCACTTGTCTTTAATAATAGATTATAGACAGAAGTTCTGATTCTGTATGTGGATTATGTGACATACATGATATGTCAATACAACATGGGAGGATGGCGTTCAGGGTGCAGAGGTTAGGTGCTGGCTTTACAGTGATAACACACCAAACACTCGAGCTTGCTGTAAAGGTGGACATGTTAGCTGATACAGGGTTTTCTGCGGACGTGACGAGGAAACCAGACACCTCGAGGTGCTTTTCCGCCTTCCACCACCCATCTGCTTCTCTACACCTCAGCAACCACCGGCAGCATTACGTCGCTTTTTCCAGCGAGAAAACGTCTTCACATGGATTTTGGACGAACAGGTCCCCCCCTCGTCTCTCTTTACTGTCAACAAGTGAGGAGCTGGAGTTCAGAGAAGGTCGCTGTTAAACTTACTCAAAAAGGCCACATCTGAGAAATACTGTGGGTGAGATGTTAAGTTTAAGAGTGAGCAGGATTTTGAAAGCTTAGTGATACAAAAACGGCAAACTCTGTAATTTAAGCACATAGATGTGTGTCATGTCTCAATTGTGAGATGTAGACTGTAAAAAAAGTCACAATGCTAATAATTCGTACTACAATACTGGATTGTATATTCAATTTTGGTCCATTCACCTAATGAAAACAAAGGCTATATCTAGGTGAGGTTCAAAAGGACGTCAAAACAAAGCAGGCACACAAGACATATTGGTTTACAAGCTTACAAGGGTCTTTATTACAGTTTACTGTAAGCCAGTCTAGGTCATCAACTTATCTTTATGACCTGCAAAACAGTCACGTTCCTCCAATAATCAGTCCCACGGCTCTTACAGTCATGTATTGAGGAAGTACGTTCTGCCATTATTCCCGATGCTTCTTAAGTTACCATTCAGGAATTGATAAAAGTGTGTGGCTTCCTCATAAACGAAGCCCATTTCAGAGCAGGTTGCAAACATCACACTGCTCAGGTGTCCAAAAGGTTATCACAGCTCCAAGATTAGCTTTCCATGCAAAGGTCCCGCTGAGTTGAAGCCCTGTTTCTGTTTGTTGTCACTGACCTTCACTTTTAACACGCACTGACACGCTCTTTATGGTTATTTTCACACTGAGGCTATTTCATGCATTATTGCAGATAGTGGTAAAATGACTCTTCGAACATTATGGTATTTTGTAAAAAAAAAAAAAAAAAAAAAACCCCTTGTACTCACATACTCCCCTGTTACACAGTCTGTTTGTCATTTTTCCAACAAACGTTATATTTCATCTACAGCCTGTCCTTGTCTTTTTAAGAGATCTGGGGACAAAATTCACAGCGCTCATCCTACATGTTGGCTGAAAGGAATACCAGCAGTCTGTTTCAGTGATACACAGTGTATTTCTTCACTTGATTTATCTAAAGAAAACTACCTCGTATTAGCATGGGCTCATTTTACCATGAGACCCATTAGCAGTATAATCACACATCACACACATAAACACCAGGAGATGGGAGCACTACATTTTATATTTTGTTTGAAATCCTTTAACCTCTCACTCTGAATGTGAAATCAAACCAGCTCTGCTTTGTACTTTCAGCACCATGTCATCTCTGACAGTCCTGAGGAACTTTTTTTTTTACCTTTTTTCTCATGAACATGCAGTTTTTGTTGAGTCTTTCCTTATCCAAAGTGAGGGCGTAAGAGCAGAGTTTAAATAAAGTTCAGCCTGTGCAGGGGACCTACAGTAGGTGAGCTGCTGATATGAAGCTGCAGGTGGGCGTCTGTCCGTGCTGAACTCTGCCGTCGACACTTCCCCTGACGACCAACAGACAATTTATGCCCATCACGACTCCCCTCATTAGGTTAAGCGACTCCAGGTGTGTTCGAATGTGTCCTGGCTGACCGTGCTCTCCGTTTAATGTGTCTCCAGTCTCGGCTCCTTCGCGAGTCACTGACAGTGCGAGTTTCATTTTAATGCTGATTTATCTGTAATTATTTGAATTCTGCCTCGGTTCATGCACAGTTGACACGTTTCTGTGTTTTCTTTTTATGGATAGTTTGCTTTATCGCCGCGATTACTGCACGATATTTGTTTGTTTGATTGTAATGAGGAAACCATGAATTGCGTCGAGTGGAGACAGGAAATGGACGGGTGATTTCTCTCTGGGGGCCCGTGAGCGGTCTGCTGTCGTTAAAGCAGCACCCAGTCAGACAGCTGCTCTGAACCTGCTCCTGGACTGGGTGTGATCAGAAGGATGAAGACCTTTGAGGGGAGCTGTTGAAAGGCCCGGCGGCGACACTGTGGACGACCTGCAGCTGATGAGGTGATGTTTGATGTAGAAGCAGGAGTTGTGGAACAGATATGAATGATCATGAAGGAACAGGGACTCAGATTCTTTACTTAAAGAACAGCGCCGATAAATAATGTAACAAAAATCCATCACAAATAAAGGTTCTTCATTCAAAATCCTACTTAGGTCAAATACTGAAAATGTGAGTGGTCGTTTGGGAGAGAAGGGAAAAATTAAGTTTGTCACACAGAACTGGATTCATCGTTCTTTGTTTGTTTGGAAGATTTTCCTCACTAGACTTTTTTTAATTAAACATTTAAACATTTTTTTTGGCCTAAAGCGAACTGATCTTTGACAGTGTTTATAACGGCCCAGTGAAATGCACCACTTTCCTCTTTGAGAAGTAGTGAAGTAGAAGTATGAAGTACCATAAAATGGATGTACTCATCTAGAGCTTTAATTATTTTTCTCTCATAAGTCCTCTGCAACATGAACTTTTCTCTGTTTCTGCCACAAAGTCTACTTTCTATGAGCATGAAGGAAACTATCTCTGGAGTAAGATATTGCAAAAACAACCTCCAGAACTTTCTTTTTACTTAAAGACAGACTCTGTGCAACTGCAGGTTAAACAAACAGTGAATAATCAGTCATAATTTTGCCTGACTTTTGTCTGACCACCACTTAAATATATCCAAAATATAACAGATATTTATAATCCACTCATACTGTTACATAAACACCAAACTTATAACATCTGGCGCTCTGTTGTCGATGGGCTGAGAGTTCCAGGAAAGCTTTCAGTGACTCGGCTCTCTGAGAGGAAGCACATGCAGACAGCGCCCCCATGTGGCCGTGGTGGTTAGGTGCCTGTGTGACACCATTCAGAGATTTCATTGACCCGAAATAAACCTCTCGGGCCGAGTTTGTCGCGGCTCAACCAAGAGGCAGGGACAGAGTCACGTTTTGGTTTGGGATCTCAGGGGAGTGATGGTGGGAAGCGCACGCAGCCAGAGGGGAAGTCGTGCAGAGACTCAGTTTTAGGCCGAGCGGGTTCCCTCCTCAGATGAACCTGTTCTGCCAGAATCCTTCATCCCTGCCCTCTCTGGGTGTGTCGCCCAGTCAATACGCCCGACCTCTGGAGGAGTCAGCCTTTCCAACAGATGTCTTCAGCGTTGTATCCAAATACAGTCACTCAGGTGACTCCAGTTGGACACAATGCACGAGGTGAGGTTACAGCTATGTGCTGAAGAGGTATTTTACAAAACGTCCTGGTGAATGTAAATCATGGAGTTAATTTTTAATGTAGCAGATGTCATGGATTTTTTCCCTTCTTTTTAAGCAGCAGAACGCTGCCTTAAGTGGAGAGGGATTAGGAGATTTTTTTTCAGAAATCCTTTGTCCTCATTTCACTTGCTTATGATAGTGAAATACAGATATATTCTGCTTTTCCCTGACAGAACAGTTAACAGGCCTACACTGCAAAACTGAAGAGACACGCTGAAAGAAAAAGGATATTCCTCTAAAAGTTAGATTATGCGACTGTGTTGTCCTCTATCAGACAAAGCAATGAGTCAGAGCCGTGTTTTCTCAGACTGTTTCCATGTGAGCATAAGAGCAGGATTGCATTTTTGAAAGGTAAATTTGTTATTGCACTTATTTATATATTTTTTACTGGACAAAGTAGACACTTTGTAAAGGCCCAGAATAATTTGGAGCCAAATCTTAAATTCTATTAAGACTTAATCACATACAGGATTGTGACTTAAAGTAGGACAGTCTGTCTGTCTTAATTCAATAATCAGGAAAGCAGAGAGCATTTTTTACTAAAAAGATTATAACTTTGAAAGATATGTCCTTGATCTGATTACCTCAAGTCTTCTGAAGCTTCATATTAACTCGAGATTAACATCTGAATACATTTTACACAGGCCTCTGTCCTCTAGTTCATTTAAGTATTACAGCAAACAAACTTCTTCAAAGTTCATATGAACACCTTACTATTGTTTTAAAACTGACTTGAAGTTTTGTGAACCTGTTCTGTAAATAGTTTTTAATACAAAAAAATATTTTTTTTATTAGTCGAGACCCTCTTGGACAGTGATATTGAAGAAAAAAACAATGAAAGCAATATATAGTATTACTTAATCAGATACAGCTTCAATTGGAAACAGATATATTTTTTATGTACAGCCACGAGGCCGCCTATAGAAATACTTAATCACAAGTATTATAACAACTGTGCACATTCAAAGGCATTTGCATTATATAAAAAAAACAGCAGTCTAACATAAAATCCTGTCCCTGGGAACCCATTTATTTAAAAAGTATGTTGAACACATGCTTTAATACAAAAATATTTCAAATACTGTACACTGGTTCTCAACATTGTGCAAATGTAAACGAAATATTTACAACTCCAGTTAAGCAGGAGAAAGTCAAGGACAGAAGAAAAAAACGGACTTAATTTCCATAAAAATGTAAAAATGTTTGAGGTTTAACCTGGAATCTAAACACTCTGAAATGTTCAAATCACCATTAATAAACCTCCACTTAATGTTAAATTTAAAAACAAAGAAAGGCAGTAAACAAAGAGTTTTAACATTGTGTGCCGACACAAATAATGAATTTTTACATTAAAATGTATAAAAACATGCATCAGGTTGGAACCACACATTATTTTCAGTTGAAATGTAACACTAAAGTCGCATTCACTGTAAAATGCACATCGTGTAGAGCGGACTCTAAATGTGACAGCTTTGCAAGTAAACATCTACAAAAAACTGTTTCCAGTTTTCGTCCAATAAGAAGTGCACTGCTCTCAGACATGCAGACATAACCATCACATCCAAACTCTTCACCATCTCACTCGTATCAGGACACAAAACTCATCCACACTCACTTTCTCAGCGAATCCAGCAGCAGCAAGTGTTCTGTTTTTAAAAAGTCTTTCATTTAAAAGCCAGGGCGGCGGCCTTTTTTTTCATTTAATTTGCAGGAGTTTCATCTTGTTCCCTAAAGAAAAAAGAAGCAATTAGCTGCTGAAAATTAACCTTTTTGAAAGTGAAAATGTGATGACAGAGCAACACGTACCCAGTCCTTTAAGAAACTTGTTGACGCCGCTTGGCTCCTGCTCAGGGTACGACTCCAGGTACGCAGCCACTCGAACCTCAAACAGACCTGGACAAAGGTGCAATATTCAGCTTTAAATGACCAACTTTAGATTTTTTTCACATTCAGCAGAGCTGCAAATCAAGATGACTGCTGTCTAGTTTTGTTTTTCTTATTACTATTATTAAAAAGATTGAACTCCCTTTTTGCTTTTGTGTTGTGCTGTGTGCGTAAGCAAGTGTTTGCACAGCGTTATGGAAATAACAAAAGGTACTGACATCTTCAGCAGCGGTGAAATCAAAACTGTGTCAAAGATTCATTTAAGAAGCTTAATTTGAGTATTTGCTGGAAGAACAAAGACAGTCTGTCTCTCCTATTGATTTTTTAACACAAAAGTAGTTCTCCTCTCTCAGTGTGAAAAAACAGTTGTTCATCAGTTTTCTTTTGCCTTCTCAGAACTCATCGGTGCATCATAATGCTCCTGATTAGAATGTATATTTATATATATGTTTCATAAAGTCATGAAGAAAAAATAAAGTTGTTTTCAAAGTTTCAAGCTTCATGACTAGTGACACTGCTGCAGGGACAGTTACCTCTGCCTCCTCCTTTGCACAGCTCCTTGTCCTGAATGAAGCCGGCAAACATCTGAGTGTCCATGAAGAGCTGCAGGAACTGCCGGACTCCGCGGGACGGGTGAGATTTGCGGAAACTGTCGCGCTGGAGCTCCCTGCTTCCGTTGGAGGACTCGACCATGTGGAAAGGATAGTGACCCACCAGCTCCACGAAAAACCGCACGAAACCCTCAGACACCAGAGAGCTCAGGTCAGCCTGCTGACCTGGACGGAGACCGAACGATTAACAACAGATTCCAAAACAGAGTAATAGTGCTATGCTTATACAACATTATTTAACATATTTGTTTCAGAAAATACTAGACTTCAAATTCTAAGACATATTAAAAGCATTTGCTTACATGACTTAGACTGAACATTGTCTTTGTTGTGGTGCACAGTGATGCTGTACTGAACATGATAATCTAATAAACAGCAGAAATAAGTTATCACATGAACATGTGATTACAGACTGATATCAGCACAGCTACAAAACACAGAATAAACTAAAGACTTCGCAGTAGTCTGCACATGATCAGTAGTACAGGAATGTTGTGCAGCTGGCATTTGTAACTCACTTCTAAACATCCTCTGATCACAGATTTAGTGCACTGAGCAAAGGGAAGAGCTGATGCTGTGATGAAAAACAGGACCAGCAAATATCCTTCATCACTACGAAGGAGAAGAAACTTCTGCTGGTCCAGGAACTACAATCAGCTGTGTAATCAGCAAACCAAGATGCTGAAATAGTTGCCTGGCATACATCGTCCTGATGAGTGGCACGTGTGAGGTCTGTTATACCAACCTCCACATCTGTCTCCGCTCTCCTGCCTCAGAATGTCCTCCCTCTCCTCCAGGATCTGCTGCAGCGCTGCCTGCAGTTTGCTGGGCAGGATGCAGTCCTCGTCGCCCAGCTGTCACGTGTCACAGGAAAGGTCAACAGCAGTCACATGGTGCCATTTACAAACATACATGTCACACACACAGTCACAGCACAGGTTCAGCATGTCAAAGATCCTTTCTGCCCTTTATTCAAACAATGATGCACTTCATGTTTCATGCTGAGGAGGGAAGCTACCGGCAACGCTGAAATTAAAGCTCTGTATGACAGACAGACAGACAGAGAGACAGACAGACAGACAGACAG
>JAOXYL010000050.1:4226851-4246488 GCA_028564955.1 Terapon puta
TTTTCAGGCACAGAAGATCCTTCAGATTTGACTCCACTTCTAAGTTTGTGTCTTTTTACGTGAACTTACTGTAGGACGACATCCTGTACGTTGTATTTCTGGACGCTGATGAGAAACAAAAAAGCTGCAGATGCTACTAAATTTAGTTTGAGCAATGTGAATACAAAAAAAGCCTATTTCAAATCTTAAAATCTCTTCAAGTACCGACTGATAGCTGATAGAAGTATTTGCTTCTATTTAATGTTTGCTCTGTTTGTTTTTTTCGTCATACTATTTCATATAAACCTCAATTCTTTTTCTTTTTTCCAAACAAAACAGAAGCTGTACGAGATGGGTGGGATCGTAAACTGTCCTGCGGCGGGAGACGCCGTCTGGGACTTTAATTGGCCTTAATTGTTCAAGTTTTTCCTCCTTAGCAGAAGTTCCCCCGAAGCAGAGCAGAGTGGTCGGAGCCAGCTGCACCACGGACAGGACAACAGAGGTCGGTGCTCTCCCAAGGTTTGTCACGGGTATTTCTTTTTTAGCCATTATCAAAAGCTTGTTTTCTGTCATTGTTGACTTGCTATAGAAATACTTTAAGCTGCCTCGAAGCTCGTCCAACAAAAGATAGGCAGGCAGATTAAAGTGAATGTTGACGGGGTCTTATAGCACCCTGCACAGTGGCTAAACTTCAGTGTCCTTTTCAAACCACAGGTTGAGTAAAATGGAGGTAAAGGTGTCAGTAGACGGTGTCCCACGTGTTGTCTGTGGAGTTACGGAGGACACAACATGCCAAGAGGTGGTAATAGCCTTGGCTCAGGCCCTGGGTATGTATATCTTCGGCTCTGCAATAATATTTATGTCTTAACATGTTGACCGTGCTGACAACCACGACGTCATCTTTCTCCCTAGGTCAACCTGGACGCTACACGTTGCAGGAGAAGTTCAAAGAATTTGAGCGGTGCATGATGCCCGGTGAACACCTCCTGGAGACACTGAAGAAGTACGGCGAGCAGGCCAAGGAGGTCCAGCTCACACTGCTCCACAATCGAGCCCCGGTCTGGGATGAAATGAGCAGGACAAAAGTCGGCAGGTACCAGCCCTGCCCGCCACTGAGGAGAAAGGACGCAGGGACCAGAATGCGACGGGGCAGCGGCTCAATAAGTTTGCATCGTCAGAGCTTGCCACCTTTATCCTGTTTTAGACAAGAGGTGGAGCAGCAGAAAGAGGACAACAAACGACCGAAAAGAAAGTCCCTGACTCTGATGGAGGAGGCCTGGGAATGGCTGGAGAGCCTGGGCAAAGGCAAGGTGTACAGTACCGCATGTGACAAGGAGAGCGGCAAGAAGGCCGATAAGAGGAATCGTATCTCTCTGGATGTTTCGCTCGCCGCTGACAAACATAACTCGGGTCGAAACAGTAGAAGCAAAGTCAGAGGTCAGAAAAGTTTGAAGTCAGACTTGGATCACCAAACATCCTGCTGCATGGGAAGTCCGACAAGGGGAAGGGAAAGCAAACAGTCAAAGAAAACTCAAGAGGCAAGATTTGATGACCTGCCCAGTCCGGTCTGTCGTGCAGCCGATGAGAAGAATTACCTTAGAGAAACCATAATATATCAACTCAGCTGTTTGCAGGATTTGCAGGACCAGATAGCGCACACGGACAAACAGATTTCTGAGCTTGAGGAAAAACAAAGGGCCAGAAGAGCTGAGCAGGAGGCCCAGCAGCGAATGGCTGAGGAGGAGATGGAGCAGATCAGGTTCTGGGAGAATGAGCTGAAGGCGGAGGAGGGCTATGAGAAAGACTTGCAATATCAGTTCCTCGAGATGAAGGCAAAGGCTGCGGAGTGCAAGGCCGAACTCGAGGAGTACAAGTGCAAAATACAGGGGCTCACTCAAAACGCTGTTCAAGAGGATCCGCCGACGGTTTCAGAAGAGATTCCAGCTGTTTCGCCTCCAAATCTAAATCGGCAACAACCTGATCCAGATGGGAATGTAAATATGAACAGGAAGTTCCTGCCCAGAGAAGACGCACGCCCTCCTCACGCTCTAGTTCCTCCCAACCAGATAAAGGAGCGACGGCCCACAGGACCCACCGAGCTGAGGGAGTGGTGGACACGCTGGTCAGAGGCCCAAAGCTCTCAGTCGCCGACTAAAAAGAAGGTGATTCACCGATCAGAGCTCACCATATATCTGGGCAGTACCAAAGTTTAGAATCGAATCAAGACGTCAGAACTTCAATAAATGTAACAAACACTTCATGGTTCACCTGTTTAGGTCAATTAATTCCTGATACTCTGGGATGTAACTTGTGTTGAGTATTTGTATCCAGTATTTTCTGTTTGTGTGTTTTGGATGGAGCAACGAGCACTGTGGTGCACCCAGATCTGTGTAGGTTTATTCACAAGTGAGCCCCCTGGTGACCAAACAGGTTCAGTCAGGAGTGGTCTTCAGCAAAGGAGCAGAGGACTGCACAGGTCAATCAAATGACCCTCACAACAAGAACTGCTTCTATAACAAACATTACTTAAAATTGAAATACTTTAAATTTTGAACGTTTTTTTGTTTTCTGTCACTCAAATACAGACATACAGCTGGTGCGTACATTTATCTTTAAGAAGGGGGGGCAGGACTATAACTGAGCTTCTCATCCATTGAATTAGTAAATTGTTTTCCGCCAACAAATACTACCTGTGCATGTGCATTTTACTACATATTTGAACCTTTGTGGTTGTGTAATAAGTGTAATAATCTTTAAATATGCAGACTGCAAATGTCCTCTTTAAAGCTATAATCTGGAGGACTTTGCAGCACCTATTGTATAACTGCAAATGGGAATTGCTCCAGTTTCAAGTTCATCAACCAGTCGACCTTTTCTTTCTTTGTCTGGCTTTAGTTTTTTAACATGAGCCGACAGGAAACAGTGTGCCACTTCTCACACAGGCAGAGTAAAGAGTGGGTCTGTTGCATTAGAAGCCCTGTTAAATGTCCACCACATTTTTCCTGCAAAGTGGCTGCTGTTCCCGGTGTTTATATTCAAAATGCTGCTTTCATCAGAGGCTCGTAGACTCAATCATGCTGCATCTCAATCAACAGATGCCAATTTAACAAACATTTAAGCAAAAACTGGTGAGATTATAACTTTAAATGAGGGCATTTCTTGAGCTACTTCATGCTGTTCTTTTATTGAATAAAGCAGATTTCATTTATTTTTTTTACAAAAATAAAGACAAAGCAGTGCATGATTTTCATAAAATTTTAATTCAATTGTTTCATTCAAGACCATTAACAAAAGAACATGAGAACCTCTGAATGTGGTTCAACTGAAACCCGGTGATCTCCAAAGTTGAAATTATTTGACTGTAACTTAATGTGCAGAGGCACAACAGCTCACCCACCATGTCTCCAGAGCACAATAATCAATATCCTTTTTTTTTTTTTTTTTTTTTACTGATTTTCTAATACTTTACCTTTCTCCGTCTTTAAGTTAAATTTGTTTCGTTATATCTGAAGTTTGAACTTCCACTAAGAAAAAAAAGCACACATTACATACAGTATAGTTCAACCCACAGGTTTGGGATGCATATCAGTATTATTTCTACTAGAAAAGAAAGCCACCCTAAGATTGTTCTGAATATTTTGGCGGTTGGCTGGGAACAGAGGATACATCTAATTTTTTGTTTAGTTTTTTTTTTTTTTTTTTTTAAATTCCATTTCAGTTTGCTTGTAGTTTTTAGGCACCTTATTCTTACTTAATTCAATATTAGCAGATTGAGTTTCAATGGAAAAAAGCAAAAATATGTGCGAGAACAAAAAAAAAAAAACAAAACAAAACAAAAAAAAAAAATCATAGTATAAAAGAACTGCAGATATAAGATGCCACAAGGAATTCTGCACCTGGGAAAATTGCTTAAGTGGAGCATGTGAATACCAAAACGGTACCTAAAGGCTCCCCACTGGTGTAAGTAAAGTAAATCCATTAGATTAACTACTTTGACATTCACATACATCACCCACCCACCCACACACCATGCTTTCACTTCAGCTCTTCAATAAAGCATTTTAAAAACTGCTCAAAAAAACGAGCAGAGAAGAATCCTCAGTTTAAGCTCGCACATATGAGAAATATGATCCTCCTTATGGAGGGAACTTTGCTTTGCTTTATGCGTCTTGTAGGAAAGCATACAGTAGTGGAAACCTGGCAATGATACCATTTTAAGTTTCCATGGGTAAAGGAGCAAAAAATATGAGGGAAAAAAATGGAGCAGATGCTCAAAGACATGCCAACAATCACACTCATTCACCCAGGCAAACTACTGGACAGATTGGCAGGTGCAGAATTCCAGACAAAGCAGATTCAAAAGATACAGACACAGACAGCCACACAGTCATCACTCTGATGGAGAGGGACGAGGCCCTCAGAAACAAATACCTCCGTCACACACTATAATCACTTCTAGGGTACGTCACACACGCACACACTCAGAGATCCCATGTACACTGCAGTGTGGAACTCTGAATCAAGTACATCATACATGGGAGGCAGGGAACTGTGGAATGAGAAAAGTTACACATGCCGATTACTGTATGTGTGCGCATGTTGTGTGTATGAGTTTGTGTGTACAAGCATGTGTCAAATCAAATTCCCTTATCCCCTGCTGTTGCCCTTTGGGACAGCATCCCACCAACACCAAACAGGGTAGGCTCTGTATTGCTCAGTCAATGACACCGGGCTGGCGAGTCTTGCGCTCCACATTGAAGCCCTGTACAGGAGAGGGTGGACAGAATTAATGTTACAGCTCACATGGAAGTATTAAAAAAACATAATGGACAGTTAAGAGGAATAAAACTTTTGGATTCTAATTTGTTTTGAACATTACAAAAGCACCAGGCTCATAAGAAACAGTTCATTTAACTCAAAATTACTTTAAGTTGTATTTGCTAGAATTAACTGTGAAAAAGCAACCAGAAAAAGTCTACACAAAATATAATTAAAAACTGCAAGGTAGAAAAAAAAAAAAAAAAAAAAAAAAAAAAAACAGAAGGGAGCTGGTACCATATGTTTGGAAAGTATACCGGCTCTGATTTTCAAAATGACAGCATGTTCAGTGGAAGATTCCCTTGGTCTTTTAATGACTGGTGCTTTAAAAGTTAAACTTGGCAGTAGCAGAGGCTTCGTTTACCTTTGAATTGTCAGGACCACGGGGCTGTCTTACAATGACCAGGCGAGGAGCACTGGCATCATCGAGAGTGATGCTCTTCAAACGGTTCACCAGACGATCAGGGCGCGGAGTCACCACCGGTTTAGGCCCCTCACTGTGATGTTACAATGAGAATCCAAAGTCAAAACTGAGACCAATAATTCAACCTCATTTCACCAGAAGATGGTAGCACACATACTGTTCATCACTGACAAAATTCAAATTATGATTAAAGTAAACAGTCAACCAGGTTCTACGCCCTTCATCCTCTAAAGTCCTCACCTGACTCTGCGGACATTGCAGGCACTACATTTTCCAGTGCGCTGATTGAGGACAACCGAGAACTCCACCTCATCCCCAGTCTGGAGCTCCAGGCCATCTTGAACTTCTTTTACATGGAAGAACAGCTTCTTGCTCTCACCAACTTCATATGTGATGAAGCCAAACTGGGGAAACAAAACGACACAACAATCAAAACAGGAAGTCCAGCGTGTGGTAAATATGACACGGAGGTTTCTGATCACATTGAAGACTAATCACTACCTGGTCTTTGACACACTCCACCAAGGCTCGACGCTGAGGGACCACATTACAGGCCATCTTCTGTCCAGTTTGAGTCACTGTGCAAATCTGGAACTTGACAAGTTCTCCTTTCTGCAGACAATCATTTTTGTTTGCCATTCCCATGATTCCAAAGGGATAATTCGGGCCTTTAGTTCCACCTGAAACAAATGTAACAGGGTGAAATCATAAAACTTTACAACAAAACAGTTCTTCAAATGTTGCGTCCCCTCATAAAAAAAACAAAAAACAAAACAAAAAAAAAACCTGACACCAACCTTCTTCTGTGACTTCAATCAGCCCTTGGTATTCTGTCTGGGACGGGTCCACACTGCGCAAGGGACGGATGACTTTCCCTACCATCACTGTTGTACTCACATCATCACCAATGCCATTCACTGAAAGTGGAAAACAGCAGGATTCACACATCTCTTTTCTTTGTATGCCATGCCTCCAAGGCTATCATGCCAAAAACACCAATAAGAACTTCAAGGATTAGAATTAAAGCCCATTATACCTGCAGCCACTTTGGTGACTTTTTCAGCGCTGACTTTGTTTCCTTTTCCCTTAGAGAGCGTGTACTCCACTGTGTCACCCAGCTCCAGGTTATCCAAGTCTCCACACATTTCACTGAGAAGAGAAGAGGCATATTGAGGCTTTGATATGAACCAACACATTTGTGGAGGCTACTAATAATTCAAACAATTCACTCATTCAGATGAATCTTAGAACTCAAAGCTTTACCTGTAGTGGAAGAAAATCTCCTGGTCATGATTTGCAGTCTCAATGAAACCAAAGTTGTCCTTCAGTGTGGCAACAAATCCATGCAGTCTCTTTGCATTGGAGGCATTGCGGTTGAGGACCCTGATGGAGACTGCACTCTGCTGGCCTGTTCGCTTCACTTCATTGATGGAGAACTCCACCTAAAAGGCCAAACATTAACATGTCACACAAACGGGAGGAGACCAAATGAACACGATATGGCTGAGTTATATCAGCAGTGTTTTTCTGGTATAGGAACA
Source organism: Terapon puta (assembly GCA_028564955.1). Taxonomy (NCBI): domain Eukaryota; kingdom Metazoa; phylum Chordata; class Actinopteri; order Centrarchiformes; family Terapontidae; genus Terapon; species Terapon puta. The sequence continues at coordinate 4,233,614 of JAOXYL010000050.1, forward strand.
CACTTCATATTTCCCACCTCCAGTAGAGTTCATGTCTCCAATATGCAACCTTTGAACTGACATTAAAGTCTGAAACAAAAGTAATGAGTAATGTCACCCAGTGGATACCTTGTCTCCGACCTGTGGGTAACCTCCTCCCTCCAAGTCCTTGGCATGGTATGGCACAGTGAGTTTCACACCACAGTCTTCATATGCGATCACTCCTTCCTCAGCTTCCTGCAAGCAACACATCAAAATCTGCATTAATCTCTCGATGATGAGCGTCAGCAATGTCTGATCCAGCTGAACCCCAGCCAAGGTCGATCATCTCCTCAGTGCTACACCTGTTTCTCAACAAAAGTGACTTATGCTTCTAATTTCCTGGTTGAATTAGATGATTATGAAATATGCAGCATATTAGACGTTGGTGTGCAGAGATCCCACACAAGCACAAAAGAGGCACCCGTGTGTGAAGTGCATCATACTGTAGCAGCCTTGTTGGTTAGCAGGAGCCTAATCTAGTGCAACATCTGAGTTACAATCTACGATGCAGGGCTGCATAATTACCCATCAATATTGTAGTTTCAACTACTAGCACAGTAATATTAGTGAAATACAGGGGTGTTCACAGCAATTGCCTGAACCAGTTTTTGCATGTAATTTACTGACATATCAGGCATCTAAAACCAACTAACAGACAGAGAGGAAAAGTATACAAATTAAGATGACGTGGATGCTTGCTTGCTCAATTACTAACTGTTTTGAATGTGAAAATGTTCATCAACTATATTAAAAGAGCCAAAAACTGAGACACAGATCAAATAACCAGTCATGAATTGTGCAGCCCTACACCTCACTGAATAAGTGAGATGAAGTTTGAATCCACATTTCTAAGGGTTAATTGGTGATCAAATACCATGCTGTCCACTAAAAAAAGGCAACAGCCACTGGTAGGCCAGAGAACTGCACAAACTAACCTTCTCTACAACTTTACCCTTGAAAAGTAAGAGAAAGACATCCATTAGACAGCAAAGCTTGAAAACATTTTGTCTTACATTGCTTTATTTCTTCACTGTTGACAAAAAAAAAAAAAAAAAAAAAAAAAAAAAAAAAAAAAAAAAAAAAAAAAAAAAAATCACTCAAGGTCTAGTAATCAAGTAATGATGTCTTTAACTAGATGTTAGTGACATGTATAGACTATAGGGCTGAATGGTATGCATATTTAAATTATTTAGGCAGATTGCAAAATTAGTCCCAATTTCACTTGAAATATCTGGATGTAATTTTTTTTTACAACGTTATTAATCCCTCTTTGGGGAAATTACTAGGTTTTCACTGAGGGGGGGAAAAAAGTTTAAAGAATAAAAAAAAATTCTGCGGTCTGTAACAAACAAGCATATTATATCATATGTCATATTATTTCAGGAAATACGATTTATAGCTCCCATGATTTGGATATTATGCAGTTGGCTATACTGCAATTTCGATAATTTTTTTTGTTCAGCCCTAATAGACTATTGGTATATATTTGTACAATCTGCCTGTAACAGGAGCATCTTGACAATTTACTTGTGCGACTTCAATATTGTGGCTTCATGCAAAAGGTCTAAGTCCTACCTTGTCCTTTTTCTAACCAACAAGGAGCATGAACAGGAGGAAGTCATTGGAGGAGAAAGCAAAAAGGAAAATTAGAACTAAAACAAAAAATGAGGAAAAGGGAAAAGATAATGTGGGCTGGGGATGGACTACGGGGCGGTTGTCTTTTAATGTATTGTGGTAAAGAACAACTGTGATAATTGCGTAGCATTGTACCTTCTCTTTGCCCTTGGTGGGACTAGCATTCTTGTTGGTGGTTGCCACAACTTCCCTCTCCACCACACCCACAAAGCGCTGCTCAGACTGGGTATGGAAGGACACTGTGCCCTTGGGCAGCTTCTTGATTCGCACTGCATGGTTCCTCTGAGCTGAAAGCATATCCTGCCAACAACCGGACATTTATTTTAGTTTGTTGTTAACAAATAATAGTTTGAATGTACCTGCTTAAATGATGATACAGAATACATACTTTTGTGGAAAACTTATAAACAGGACCTACAGGCACAACAGTGAACTCCACTTCATCGGAGATGTGCAGTTGGGTCTCCTCCAGAACTTCACTGAAGTGAAAGAACATCCTGGCATCCCTATCCACACATTTAATGAAGCCAAAACCATCACGTATAGCTGCAATCACCCCCTAGAAGAAGATTGGATGACCAAGTTAGAGTCTGAAAAGACCAATTAATTTAATCTATTTTCTTACGTTCTTTTGGTGCCTTGCTCAAGGGCAATGAAAATGTCTGAATAAGGATTTCCCTGAATTTCCCTGAACGAGGATTTCCCATTGAATTATTCTTTTAGCAATCCTCACCATTTCACGGGTCTCCTTGGTGAAGTTGAAGGTGTCTGGAAGGACGTCGATGTTGGTAGCCCTCTCCAGCTTGTCTCTGCGGTCAGTGGAGATGTTGAACTGTATATGGTCTCCCTCCAAAAGAGTCACCTTGGACTTTGTGTCCTTTTCACCAAATGGCAGTTCCTTATCAGTGAACCCAATCCTGGCACTGATACGACCTGGTAGAGGATCGTTCTGTGGAAGCAGAAAGGACAGATTTGTGAAAGCTGTTTTGTTGTTGTATTGTTATATTCTTGATTGGCAAGTCACTTTAACACTTCTGCAGTAAAAGCCTCTTTGAATATGTAAAACTTAAACGTGCCAGACTTGTAATATACCTACCTGGTTTTTGGTGGGAACCTTGGGAATGACCTTGACGACAGTGCCTTCAAACTGTTCAATGCTAATATCCTCAAAGATGACTGTTCCTTGGGGGAGCAGCCTCACATCTGTGGCTACTTCCTTACCCTATAATCATGAAATGTAAACACTGTTAGATTCACAGTCAGGCGGGTCATGAGGAGATACAATTAAAGATGGATCTATCCAACATTCACAGGCTATTCCAGGATTTATGGATGGTAAGGATAAACAGCTTGACAACACCTACATTTCTGTCTTTGATGGTGAACTCGACATCATCTCCAGCCTGCAGAGCCTCCAAATCACCCTTAAACTCGCTGTAGTGAAAGAAGATCTCCTTCACTACATCGGCCCTCTCGATGAATCCAAAAGCCTCCTGAAAAAACAACACACGCTTCAATACAACAGGTACATCAACAAACCATTTGCTCCACCCGCTTGCACTACCCCGTTCACACACGAGAGAGGGCAGGTTGTTAAATCCTGGTTTGACAGGATGGAAAAAAAGATTATACAAACCTTTCGGTGAAAAAGACCCTTACCTTTGTAGCGCACACCACACCCTGGCACCTCATTTGCTTTTTCTTCACAAGTTGAATATTACGAGCACTGACTGCACCAGTACTGAAAAAAAAAAATAAAAACAGAACGATGACTATTAAACTGAGGGGAAGCTGAGGATTAATAAGACAATAGTGACATGATGTAAAGCCTTACTGCTTGTTTGTCTCCATGTAAAAGCTGACTTTGTCGCCTGTGTCCAGGTGAATGTTCCCTTCCACATCATCAGGAGTGTAAGTAAGGTAGAACACTTCCTGTGAAGAGTCACACCAAACAGTTGACATTTAAGACCAACTATGAGAGATGCTTACAGGTCACTGACAATCAGACCATATATGGAAGCTGATCTAAGTAGGCATTAAACAAGTAGTGAGCATTGTGTGTACGAAATCCTAAGGAGTGCATGAATAAAATTTGATTTACATCGACATTCTGCCTGCGATTGATCAAGCATGCTCTAATCCAAGCTACTTCTTACCCCATTTCTTTCATAACACACACTGCCAGTGGGCACCTGGCCGGGAGCAGACTTTCCATCCAAGTGCACCGGGATTGCTGACACAACCTGCAGAAAAAGGAAGAAATTGCAGGTGGGGGCCATTAAAACACTGCTTTACCAATCTGAGATTAAATATCCATTGTAATAACATAGCCCAAATAAAATATTTATGGACACGTGATGGATGAAATGGCTGAATTTCAAATGTCACAGTAACAAGTATATCAAGTGTCACAGATGTAGTGCATCATCCAGTTTTGCAAAGCTGCATGTGCTTCAGTGTAAATTCTATATACACAGTCACGGCCTCTTACAGCTTCTAGCATGCCGACAACCTGACTGAACATGTTAGTGAGTGAAAGAATAAGCATGAGTGCTCAGTTTTGTGGAGTAACATTGTGCTCAGCGTGTAGACGTAGATTAAATGTGTATGCATTACATGACAAACAGCACCACCTGCATGGTAATAAAATGTGCATCACCAATAAGACAAGTACAAAAGTCTGCCATGGCATGGCTCTACCTTCATCTGCTGGGCTCAGCTTAGTGACGCAGCAGTCAGGCTAACTGCCTCTTCACGGCGTGTACCAGAATTGTACATGTAAGATTTGTTTTAGTTTGTGAGACTGACCAATAGAGCTCTACGAGTTACTCTGAGCATTCACAGAGAAATAAATACACTTGCTAGGCAGTTATGTTGACCACTTGACCATATTTGTTCAATAGACATTCAACATCTCCAGCAAACATGCACGTCAAGCCAATTTGAAATTCAAATGAATTATAAATGTTCACTGAAAATGTTGTTCTTTAATTTAGATGCAGGATTGGCTGGGGATCAAATTAATTTTTTTTATTGTACTTACATAACATCCCCTGCTCAAAAAACACAATGGGCCATATAAATGTTAAGTTGACAAACAAGGACAGAACCAAAAATAAAATGGTGTTCCTTAACTGGATGAATATAACCATGCAGCACAGTAAAGGGATAGGCGTGCAGGTCTGGCCCCACCTGGCCCGAGATGCGCTCCTCTGGCAGCACCTCTGGCTTTATCTTTAGCAGCTTCACTGCTATGGGCTTGCCAGTGCGCCTGTCAGAGGATACCTCAAACTCTACATCATCTGACAAGACAAGAGAGAGAGAATACAAAAAACTTCAGATGATACAACATCAGCTTCAGTAATGCAGCACAAACATTCCTCTTTAACAAGTTGTACAGGTTAAGAATGTCTCTCACCTCCTATTTTAAGTTCCTGCAGGTTGCCATTGTACTGGGAACAGTGGAAGAAGAGACGAGCTTGACGTTCGGAGCACTGGATGAACCCATAAGAAGTCAGGAGCTTCTCTACCACACCAGTCTCTCTAATGCCAGGTCCTGTGCCATTGGCATATGCAGTATGTCCATTGTTATGGAGCATGCCTGGATCAAAACTCATCTGTGGAAGAGAAGAAGCAAGTGTTCAAATATATCCTGTAGTTGCTTAACACAAAGCAGACAAAAAAGGAGGCACCAGTTTAATGCGGTGTTTGATGCTAACCTTAAAAACAAATTAAAAAAAAAAAAAAGCACTTCAATCATGCAGGTACAGCAAACTTCAGAGGAAGTGGGGAGGGGGGGAAGCAAAAGTAAAGCTACATCCGTCTTCTGGGGCTATCTGGTCATCAACAGAGAACGCATGTTGTTGTGCGTTGACAGAATTTCAAATTGATTTATACCATTGACTGGAAATAAATAAACACATGAAGGACACTGTGGGGCACTTCCTGGTGTCATGCACTAAAGAGCAATAAATTTACTCAATGTGATCACTTCATCATTTTAGTCCAAAACACGTAAGCGCTAACATGGCAGAAATGTCATGCAATTCTGGTTAGACAGACAGACAACTCATCGTCTCCCTTTCTACCAACCAACCAGTTGTTATACTGGAATATCAAATGAAGACATTTATCAAAATGTGCCACTACACTGGTTGAACTCCTGTTTCATGTAACCACACACCATGCTGTTAGCAAAAGTCACATGACACAGCAGGAGCTCACAGGGCTGTTATGTCATTGTGGGCACCACCGAACATGCCCTCTTACTGATCTCTGATATAAGGGAGTCCGCTTGTGTTTTTTACTTCCTGGGTGAGGATGGCAAGAGACGGAAGAGGAGCGGGGGATAGGCATGGGACCAGTAGAGGTAGATGGGGCAGAGCCAGTGTTGCGAGCCACTGGAGGTTCAGAGGAGCCTCTTTCCATTTCTGACACTGGGGATAGCACTTGGATATGCTGCTGGGAGGAGGCAACAGCCTTGTAAAGGAGCATTTATAGATATCACAACATGATTCATTCTTAAGCAAAAATCAATTTTCCTGTATTTGGGTATAAAATCTACATCTACTCAATCTGCTGACATGTCATTCAGCACCCCTTATTCGCCATTGCAGGCTTAACATATGTACACGTTTCCCAATATCACAGCAATACACTAGGTGTTCTTTTGTACAAAGATTTTCCTTATGCCAATCTATTATATTTACAAATCACCACCAATACTCAAACCCCAGCAGAAAATACCAAACAGATATCCATAAAGCCACTCCACAAAGACGAATCGGCTACTGTGGCAATCTCACATTACATCAACCAATAGCACTAATATGTGGTTGAAAACACCAGAGCATTCAAACAGGACGGATTCTACAGGGAAGGCAGCCTAAGAACTGAGAAGATCGCCTGAACGGGCAGTGCAGAAAAGTTGGTTAAAGTGGTGTCGCAAATGTTACTCAGGATTTGATAAAAATAAAACTAAACTGAAGATGGACGATCGGAAAATGCAAATGACAGGTCGAATAGCGGTGCATCTACAGTGGACAGAGAGTTGGTGATGGGTTATGGGTTATGAGGGGGTCCCAGAGCAGCCTCTTTTGTTAGGCCCTGTACTCCACTATCACAGTGAACGACCCTGCAGACATTTATCCGTTTTTCCTAAGGAAAAACTAAAAGCTGGTATGTATTTGTGTCGCCTTGATTGGATAGTGAAGTACCAGCATCAATGTAGCCCAATGTAGTTTCCCCTGTCACCGCCTAACTACGGTTTTATTGCACTACCACGCAAAGTAAAAAAAAAATTAAATGAAAAAAGGGCAAAAGGCTCTTGGTGACTTGTTAAAAGCACCAAATGTCTATGCGGTCGTTAGCAGAACACACCTCACCCTGCAACATCATAACTGAGTAGAGGCTAGTCTCGGGAGCCCGAAAAGGATGAAAGAGGTTAGGCCATTCACAGCAGAGAGATGCAGGGCAAGGTGGGTGGATGGGTGTTCGATGGGGTGGGGCACGTAGAAAAGAGGTGGGAAGGTGAAACTTACGGATCGGCCATATGGCGACAGGCTGAGTCCGACAGGGGAGGTGCTGCTCAGGTCAGCGCTAACAAACGCGGTGGGTGGCGACGCAGGCAAGGTAAACTCAACAAAGCCTTTCCAGGGGCTGCCCATATTTTCCCATAAACTCGGACCAAACTTGCTTGAGCACTTGCTGAACTTGATTACTTGTTTGATTCTTTTTTTTTTTTGCTTGACTGTTAAGTACTATTTTTATGTAACCACCCAAATGATACACCGCTGGATGTCTGCAAGGGTGAAGAGAGGAACAAACATAACGGGTAAGGCAGATAGGTCAGCCAGTGTGCCAAGTGTCACAAACAAAAAGGAAAATAGCTGTGGGCTTTAATCCCCCAGGGAGGGAGTTGAAAAGGCAAAAACCAGGGGAGGATATGACTTGAAAACGACAGAAGAGAAAAAAGGTGCGGGCTGGGTGTGGGAAGGCAATCAAATTAAACTAAATTGAATAACCAGTTTAACTGTTGGAGATGGTGGCAGTTCAGTTCAGCTAGCTTTTGTTATTGTTAAAGAAGAGTTTAGCAAATGACAACGTAGAGGTCACTGACACAGAGTCTAACCCTTAACTTAGGATCCCTTATCGCGCTCATCCACTTTGTAATCATGTACAACGAGCAATGAATATACAAGAATAAGTCAAACCACACACTGCAGCAGCTGCTTTCACTGATATTTCTCCATCTCTGTTTGAAGGTGTCATAGTCAGTGAAATCAGTTGTTGCAAATAAGCCATCACCGAAGATGCTACCATTAAAAAAAAAAAAAAAAAAAAAAAAGTAAAATTCCAAGCTCCAATTAATACAACCATATAATTCAGACGCAATTTCGATAAAAACCCTTTTATAAATTGTTACAAGTGTTTGTCAAAGTTGGATATAGATCAAGCAAACATGGAAGACAAACACGCTGTTATTTGTGTTCAGTGATAAAAAGGAAAACAACCTCTGCATTGCTGCCCAAAAATCAGTGCAGCTGGCCAAACTGAATCAGGATTGAGTGTTACACAACCAAACACAATGTGTTTGTATGTCTGTATATCAGGGTAATGTGTACAAATATGGGAATTAACCAATTACAGTTTCTGACGTCCATCCAACTTACTGTGTTTTTTTAAAAACCTGACTTCTTAAACCGCTTATCGGGAAAAAGTCTCACGATGGGAGGGGGGGGGGCATCACTCAAAACATGACAAATGAAACAAGTGACTAAACAACTAAAAAGTACAACTGTTGTGATCATGACAGGTCTCCTGTTACAAACGGATGACAACTGGGACCCACCTTTATTCGTCGTCTTGAATGTTGTCTCGGGATCTCGATGACAATGCAGTTCCTGCAGATATCTTCACGCACACAGTTGAACAAACACACTTGTTACAGGTTTCTGGCACAAGTTCTAGATGGTTGCATAAAGCAAAAAGGGGGGAGAAATCTAGCGCAAAAAAAGGCAAACGCAGGTGCAATAACACTGCTTAGAAAAAATTACAATGAAAACAGTGGGAGGAGTGGAGGGGGGGAAAGACGGGGGAGGGGACTATGGGGGGAAAAAAACTAGCAGATAGCAGCCCACTCCACACCCCGGTGGTGAGTCGTGGTGTGGCGAGGATGAGGAGGGCTAGGAGCAGCGTTGGGACGTGTGCTTTGTCAAAGCTGTTGAGTAGGCACAAACTTCTGGTTTCAGATCAGTTATTGTCTTCTCAGAATATGCTTGGGCGTCGGATTGCTTCTCTTCTGCGTTTCAATTAGGCTGATGTGCGTCTTCTTTGGTCGTTTCAGGATTTGGTTACTTCTTGTCTTTTAAACCTTGAAGTGATCCCTTTTTTCCACGTGTCTTGAGTGTTGCAACTTTGCTTGTTTTGGGATGTTTATCTTCAGTTTCTTTGTTATGATCTGAACTTGAAGCAGTTGCGGATGGTACAAAAATTCAGTTCCGTTTCACTTCATACTGTTGGGAAAAAGCAGATTTGGTTAGATGAGCAGAAATAATGAGTTTGCCTTATATCAAACAGATCAAACATTCAGGGCTAACCCCATAGACAAACTGTCTAAAGAATTATGCCGTCATGTGAACTTCATATTTTCTGTAGCATGAGACCGTATAGACCAGGGGTTTGAAGTCTTTTCTCCAGAACACTAGATGCTTTTGCCCTCAGACTCACACGTATAAATAGTTTTTCCTCAGATGCCTCTGGATACAGCCCACAATACAGAGCAGCTGACTCGGAGGCAAGAGCTGTGGATCAACAAGTCCTTGAACATACCTTCAGTTCAGGCCATGATATTTATGGCACCATTTCTGACCAGTGTCCTCTGTTTTGTTAGTCAATTTATAACTGTTTAGCACACCTAGTGTATGTGCTCAGTGTGCAGGTGAGGCTTGCAGAGCAACAAGATGAAAGCTTGTGTCTGTACTGTGTGAATTCTGCTAAATTTAGATAGAAAGTCCAACTGATCTCTATCAGTGGGTGAGAGCAAAGTGTTTGTGACCTAAATACACTGCTTTAAAAAAAACAAGCTGGGTGAGCCAACCCGGGACACATGATATCTATTCTGCTGTGACTGTGTTGCAATCACTCCCAACCAACGCATTTTCCAGGAAGTTAAAATATAATGTTGTCCAAGCACTCAAGTGAGATTCCTAGCAGTAGAGAGGGGGGGTGGTCTCTTTTAAAGGCATTTCCTTATTCACATCCAAATGTCAAGTCCAGATTAACTAACAACTGTTTTTGTGCTTTGTTTTCATTTGCAAGGCCTGGATGATTACTAAACCCACGGGACATAAAACTGAACCGCCTCAACATGGTGCAAACAAAGAAGTGAGTTATTACAAGATGTGCTGGTTAAATGGGCTAAAGGTTAGGTACAATGAACAGTGATTTAAAAAAAAAAAACGCATGAGATGGACTCATCTCCCCATTTTTTCAGCTTCTGGACAAGCAGAGCGCTGATGGGTTAATACACCCACTAATATCAGATTGGTCATTTCAGCACTTCCTAACAAGTATTAAACAGTAATAAAGCAGAATAAAACGTGTCTTTCAACACAACAGCCCTGACAGGACCGACCATGTGACTCTCCTCCATCCTCAGCTGGATCTGCCAACATGGCCTGATCCAACACGTTGCGGCATGCAGCGCTATCGAAAACGTCACATCTTGGCTAACCAGCTTTTTTTCGAAAACTCGAGTCAAACTCTAATCTTTGTGTATGAAGAGCCGAATACTGAGCATTTAATGGCCGTTTTACTGCTTGTTAGTGAAAGTGAAGTGCATATTTAACAGTTAAATGCCATCTTAATGACCTTGCATGCACAAACAGAGCCGGGCAGATTAGCATCTCGCTAAAGCTGTCTCGCTGAACAGCCTTAAAGGGAAATTAATTCACTGCGACAGTGATTTTAAATTAGCACAAATACTACGTATATTGGGTATTTATAGCTACTGTCAAAAGGGAATGTGGTTCTGATCATAAAGTTCACTAAAAGTAAGATCAATCGTGTTATTCTTTAAAACTGGGACACGCCGACCAAACTCGACGCATAAAATGCTATATTTGCCGTGTTTTGAGAGTTATTCTAAAATTTTAAGTAAAAAAATATAATTAAAGTTTGTCAAAATACTGTTGGCTATCCTGACAAATTCGGCACCCATAAGAGAAGAAAAAAACTACTGGGTTTAAATAAATTACAGTTTCAACATTTGTTTTGATCCGAGTCGCATCACGCACTTGACTTTTTGATAGAAAATTAAACTATGCGGTCAAAAGCAGGGTTTGTAACGTCGAAATTTTACATATTAGTTGTTCCACGACCTGCGCACACTTTAAACTAGTTACTTAAATTAAATTAATCACTAATAAATCGATGGTTTCGTCCCTTCATACACTCAGAAAATAAAGATAACGTTATCGGAGCTAACGGCACGAGGACGGAACAACAAAGAAGCGTCGTCAACCGGTCGGAGGTTTGAGATAAATTTAATCAATAACAGCATCTGACACTGTCCTAGACGACTATTTCACAGAGGCGCTGTTTCTTTGGTACATTGGGGTGCGTTTTATGGATACACAGCTGTTTTATCTGCGCCGTTAACAGCGCAGACAGGCCATCCACGATGCTAACAGTGGCTAGCTGCTAGTTAGCATGCTGTTGCGGTGATTTATGGGAAGGAAAAACACGGCGGCCCCCACCCAGGCCCGAGATATGCGGGTGACGGTAAACCTGGTCAATTCTGACGGACAACAAATAGCAGTAAGAAAATGTCTCACTCATACATTTAAACAAAGTGTCTGAGTTGTTTCGCGAAAAGGGAACATTAATAAAAACTCACCCCAACAGCTTTCAGCACTGTCACCAGCGCCGCTAGAAGCAGCACGGCACATTACGTAGTGATTAGGGAGGCGGCTATCGCGAGATTTCACCACGATGGGACTACCAGAGAGCATAAAGAGAGGAGAAGGTCGGAGCTGCGCGGCTGTTGATGTATGGGCCGTATTTTACTCCACGCAATGATCCACATGAAACTGGGCATACGGGAGCAGGATACTGGTGGAAATTGTTTATTTAACATATATACAGCAACTGGCTTGCCATTCCTGAGTCCCACACGACTGAGCTTGACGCGTACTTTGTGTTTAGTCCGTTAATGACAGATGCTCTCCTTCTGCAGTAGAGTTTCTGAGGCCACACGTTGCAGGTTGAGCGTTCAAGACGGAAACAGACACAAATGTCATGTGAGGCCGCAGTGCTCCTCAGTGTAACGGAGACCTGAAAAGACAATGACACTGAAAGTCCTGAAATATACACATTACGTTATTACTGGCCGATCAAAGATTCAGCAAACACAATTTGGCATCGAATGTGACATTCACTTGTTTATTGTCATCATCTCGTGGGTGCTGCAATGAGACTGGAGGCATTGCATCAACATGGTCACATAAATAGGGATGGGTTTGAAACTATACCAAATAAATTCCAAATTCATTATGACACAAGGAGAAACTACACATAAAAACTCATTGTGAAATAATAGAAAGTAGGCTTTTTAAAAAAAAACTCTTCGAATTTATTGTCCTCAATTAGGATATTTGAAAGGCTTCATTTTCCTTTTAAAGCTCTCCGGATTTTGTCCTCTCTGTTCAGCTGTATTCGGAATAACAGCCTATGGTTGAGCCTCCTGATAACCCCTCCAGCAGATGGCGCTCTCCGCCTCGAGTTGGGTTTGACTCAGGAGGCATAAACAACTGAGAAGGAACGGAAGTGACGTCGGCGCTGTGTCTCTCACGGAAACGACAGGCTTGACAACAAACCAGACAGATACATTTCTCGTGTGTGTGTGCTGTGTGTGTGTGTGTGTGTGTGGACGTCCTCTCTGAAGGCGCACACGTCGCTGTAAAGTGTCCGCGACCCTGTGCTCCCTCCCGGAGAGAAGCAGCCCGCTGCCCGCCCCGCACCTCCGGTCCATGGCCTGCACTCTGGAGAAAGTGCTGGGCGATGCCCGGACCCTCCTGGAGAGGCTGAAGGAGCACGACACGGCGGCCGAGGGGCTGATCGAGCAGTCAGGGGCTCTGAGCCAGAGGGTGCACAGCATGAGGGAGGTGGGGAATGCTCTGCCAGACAAGGTGAGGACAGACAGACAGACACAGACAGAG
>JAOXYL010000050.1:4298995-4309980 GCA_028564955.1 Terapon puta
TTGTTGTTTTAAGTGAAGTATCTGTGCTTCTTCCCTGCTGCTACAGTGACCTAGTTTTACTGCTGACCCACCACGCAGCAACTGTTAGAAAGTAAAGAACCTTTTGACCCACTTTCTGTATATTTACGTTCTCTTCGGTTTGCCGCGGTGTTTCCCAGCATCATGCAGGTGTTGGGGGCCTTTCCTTCCCCGAGCGGGCCTGCCTCCACCTGCAGCCTGCTGAATGAAGACACCCTCATCCGCTATGCCCGACTCAGCGCTACAGGAGCCAGCAACTTCCGCTATTTTGTCCTGGACAACTCGGTCATCCTCGCCATGCTGGAACAGCCTCTTGGCAATGAGCAGAGTCAGTGGCTTGTCATCGCTACTTTCCTTTAATATGTTTAATGCTAATTTGTGGAGGGATTGCTACTATTCATTCTTATTAGTCATTTTAACGTCCAAGTAGAGACTGCCTCACCTGTCAGGCACTGATCGTCTTTGTCCTCACAGACCCCAGTCCATCGGTGACGGTTTTGATCCGGGGGACAGCGGGGAGACATGCCTGGACCATGCAGCTCTTCCACCAACCCAGAGGGGCTCGGGCCAATCAGAGGGTGAGATCATGCAGCAGATTACTGCATCACGAAAGGCAACAATGTCAGACCAGTGTCACTTCAAGAATGTTCACGTTGATTGTTAATGTAAATAGTTTTTTTTATTTTGTGAAACATGTAGCACCACATCTGTTTTCACTGATAACACAACCATGCTTGATCTCTGCCCTCGTCTCTCCTTCCACAGCAGGTGTTTGTACCAGAGGGCCGTCCAACCCCCAACAATGATGTGGGGATCAAATATAACGTCAAACAGAGGCCTTTCCCTGAAGAGGTGGATAAGATTCCTCTCGTCAAAGCTGACGTCAGTATTCCTGACCTGGACGACATTGTCAGTAAAGAGGTGAGATCACTGTTGGACCCTGTCATTGATCACGTATCTGCATTATGACCAATTAAACTGAAACACGTTGTTATGGATGAAACGGAGCCTTGGAGTGAATGAATCACTCATATTATTCTTTATTATACAAACTCAGGTGTGTTGTATGGGCTGGCAGGATGATTCGAGAGCTACAAATACACTGAGTAATTACCCACAAGTGAGTTGTTGGAGAGATGAAATCACATTTGGGTGTCTGTTGGGGAAAAAAGGGTCAAATTATCTGGTGTGGTGACAAACAAATGATCATTTTATGTGGTTTCTCAATTCAGTGCAATAGCTTTGTATTAATATGTAGCTTGTAATGGATTCCAAAACCATCACCGACTGTGGTCTGAAAGACGAGCACACAGTTGAATCAACCATTGAAATGAATATTAAGCTTCACAGGGTGACTGGATTTATTGAAGGGCTGTTGTACTGGATTGAATTTGTGTAAATTTGGCTGGGAAATTGTAACTCTTTCACCAATGAAGTGTCTTTATGTGGATGTTTAAAAGCACAGATGCACATCAACAGTGGGAGATTACACGTCAGCGTTTGGGCCGTGAGACTTATTATTTGTGAGCTGCTGGTGAATTTAGTGTTGAGTGTCCCGTCCCTTTCGTTCCAGCTGGAAGTTCAGCACGACAAGCTTCGTATTCTGATGACCAAGCAGATTGACTACGAGAACACCTTGGAGCGGCACAGCGATGAAATTTGGAAGTCCAGGCGGTTCCCTGACCCGCAGACCGACTGCAAACCCCCCCCACCCTCACAGGAGTTCCAGACAGCACGACTCTTCCTCTCTCACTTTGGCTTCCTGTCTCTGGAGGCGCTAAAGGTTGGTAAACATAAACTGTGAGATTTTTCATGGCCGATAAGAATATTGCCTTCCTACTTCCACTGTTACTAATATTAATGAAAAACACTGACATGTATAAATTATTAATAGTATCTGCATTCATAATATTGTAACAGTAAATACAGTTCAAGTATGTATATCAATTATCATTAATAGGAACCCAACAACAGTCGTCTACCTCCTCATTTGATTGGCCTGGAGTCATCCTTGCCAGGGTTTTTTGATGACATCAGCTACCTGGACCTGCTGCCTTGCCGACCGTTTGACACCGTCTTTATTTTCTACGTGAGGGCCGGACAGAAGAGCAGCCCCGAGGTGAGGACATCTGATTGGTCAGTTTTGGCATAAGAATGGTGGCTGATGATGATAATGAAATGGCTTCAATTTGGACGTGCTCTTGTGATGAGCAGATCTTGAGGAACGTGGAGTCATCGTCCAGCGTCCAGCCCCACTTTTTGGAATTCCTGCTGTCCCTGGGCTGGCCTGTGGATGTGGGACGACACCCAGGTTGGACCGGACACCTGGACACCAGCTGGTCTCTCAACTCCTGCTCCGACAGCAACGATATTCAACAAACGGGTAAACTGTTCTTCCTCTAGAGGCAGATAGGGCACCTGTTACTTATCTAAGTGTTAGATATTTGTGTTAATTGTGATAAATGTTTTTCTTTCGTAGAGGAAGCAACAACTCCTGAGGACACAGGAGGTTCAGTCTTCAATGGGGAGAAGAAAGTTTTATACTACGCTGATGCACTGACAGAAATTGCCTTTGTTGTTCCATCTTTGACAGAAAACTCTGGTCAGTGTTCTTTACCTCGAATCTGAATGACTAGATTTTGTATTTAATGAAACCCTGATGCATTCAGAGTTGACGTAGTTGCCTTTTACTCTTTGTGGCTTCCTAGAGGAGTCATCTGTGCACAGTGACTCCACGGTGGAGGCAGACACCAACACAGACCTCATTCCCGGTTCAGTCAAACAACCCAATCTCACACTGGAGCTGTTCCCCAACCACTCTGAAAACCTGGAGACCGCCAAAAAGGTGTGGCTAGCTCTCTGTTAGCGTGTCGGCCTTGATTGTGATTGTGTTTTTAATATAGTGTTTGCTTAAACTCACCATGTGTTGTTCTAAATGTGTAGCTGAGTCCTTTGGTAAAGACAAAGAGATCGTCAACCGGAAAGTCGTTTCCACCTCTGGGACCTGAGACGAAGGTGTTTGTGGTCTGGGTGGAGCGCTTTGATGATATTGGTAGGCACTTACTCTTTATGCTGCTATATTCTTTATATTTGAGACTATAGGAGTCTAATTACAGGACAGGGTGGCCAATATAGCCGTATATATATCCACAGATGGTAGTCTTTCTTTTTCTCTAGAAGTTACACACAAAGACTTTTAGTACAGAACATATTGTAAAAAGGCGTTGTCTTAACTGCATGTCATTGTTTTTGTGTTTTTTAGAGAACTTCCCGTTGTCTGATCTCTTAGCGGAAACCAGCACGGGCTTGGAAGCTAGCATGAGCAACAGCACTTCCTGCAGGTATTCAGAAGTTAACACTCAAAACACGTTGCTGCCAGTATGTGGAACATATGTTCTATGATTTGGGTTTTGGTTGGGTGCAAAAGTGAAAAAAAAAAAAAAAAAACTATTCTGCAGAACGGCATGCGCTCTGACATGTAGGATAACAAACCATGCATAAACACACACGGTGCAAAACAGGAAGTACAACATGCAGTGTTTGCAAAAGCAAGCCAAGAAAAGGAACTGTGGCAGAAGTGTGACAACGGTCACAAGTGTGACATGGCTTAAAGGGAAAGTCGCTTTTTCACAAACATGATTCACAGGCAGGTTTTGGTCGGCCTTTTTACCAACAGCAGCTTCATTGTAAAGACTGTGCCCATGGACAAACCTTCACAGATTTAAATGGGTTGTATTCAGCCAGATCAACAGTACCACTGTGGAGAGGTCGTTATCTGGAGGTGTGCAACCGGGTACAACATGACTAATGCTCATTCATTGGTCACATGACTCATTTTCCAAGTGTCCCTGGAAAGTTAATGGGTCGGTGTAATTTGTGTTAAACATACTTTTTTACCCTTAGGGAGGAAAAAAAACGTATTTGAAACTACATAGTTGATTTGGTTTCTCTACCTACATACTTGTTTGATTTGGAGTGAAAATCTTGTGGCATTCACTCTAAAGTTCAGTTAAGTCCTGTGAGATTGTGATGGTCTGTCACAAATCACTGCAAGTACAAATGACATTATTAATAATCTTTACATGTGGTGGTTAGTGCCGTATTTTGTTGTGTTTTTCAAACATCATACTGTGATCTATTGTTATAGTTTGTTTGTTTTTTTCAATTCCTGTGCGTCACCTTCCTCTCTGTTTGTCTATTTGTTCCTGTTTCAGGTCAGGGTTACTAGAGAAGGACGTCCCCCTGATCTTCATCCACCCTCTGAAGACGGGACTCTTCAGGATCCGGCTGCACGGAGCTGTGGGTAAATTTGGCATGGTGATTCCCCTGGTGGACGGCATGGTGGTCAGCCGCCGAGCGTTAGGTATGACTCACACGCCTCTGTCTGTCTTTGTGTGGACATTCCCACTGTGCGTTTCCTCGTTTCTAATCACAGAGCAGAGGCAGCCAGTCTTACTGCATCACAGAGAATCTAGGATGAGCTTCCTGAAACAATCATTTGCACTCATTCATATTCTAGCTCTGGCTTTAAAACAAACTTTGAAGAGTATGTTAAAGAAATATTTATTCTTCAGCAACTTTTTTTTCTTATATATTTAATTAGAAGTTACATTTTTGTTCTTTATCAGCTCTTTCTGAATTCATTCATCCCTTTGTGGGCCTGATGAGCTCCTCTGTTTGCGTCTCTCTTGCAGGGTTTCTCGTGCGGCAAACGGTCATCAACGTGTGCAGGCGGAAGCGTCTGGAAAGTGACTTGTACAACCCCCCTCACGTGAGGCGGAAGCAGAAAATAACTGAGATTGTCCAGCGTTACCGCAACAAGCAGCTGGAGCCGGAGTTTTACACCTCGCTCTTCCACGAGGTGGGGGAAGGAAAGCCTCACCTCTAACCCCCCTGTCCTGTCCTAACACTGGCTCACAAGCGCACCCGAGACACACACACACACGCACACACTTATCCTATACTCACACACTATATTTACAGCTATACATGCATACATACACACACACACACAGACACACACACACAGAATCTTTATATTTATACTGTACTGTTTTGTTATTTATATGAATACATATATCAACACTGTCTGCCTTTGACTCTGAGAGCAAAGTGTCAAAAACCATGCCAAGGTGGAAAAAGCTACATTTTTATGTCGCAGCCGCTCACTGAAGATTTGAATGGCTGAAGTTCAACGGCGACCGTCTCTCCTCATTTATGTTCATGCTTTGTGGCAAAACAATTTCTGCTTGTCATAAACTGCAATGCAATAGTTACACTGTTGGCCTTTTTGAAATTGTAAAAAGTTTGTCCCTCGAACCCTGTGATGCGAGTGAATTTCATGATGGTTTGGTAATACAGACTTGTGTCTAAAATCCAGATCTGCATATCTGTTTTTGTTTTAATCGGACAGATTCATGGTTGGATTTTTGCCAAGGAGATAAACGTGTCAGCGTCCTAAAAAATGTTTTTATCACACATCGTTCTCGCGCCGCTTCAGGAGAACAAAGACATGATTGACAGCATTAAGTCATTCTCCGATTTTACAACAAATTTTCATCTACGAGGAGAAACCTGCTAAAGTCTTCCTAGTGCAAACACATTCGGCTAAAAAATGTTTCCAGATGATCTAAAGGACTCCTGTGTTGTATTACTGTATGTTGATGTCATTTTTGACACCTGCACTGTCTCTGTGCCAGTCTAAAAGTCAGCCCATCTCACAACAGCCATTGCACTGTGTGTGTGTGTGTGCGTGTGTGCGTGTATGTGTGTGTGTGTGCGTGGCCACATGTATGCTTGTCCAGCCAGTCGAATCATTTACACTGCAAGGAGTCATGGTGACTCGTAAAAACTCCATAAATGGCATTTAAAGATGAATTCTGTCACTTTAAGCAAATGAGAATCTCAGCAGAGTTTTGAAAGCTTTCTCAGTCAAGACCTAATCCTAAAATTGGTTTACTCTTACTGCTTGGTAACTTGTGAGTTTACTGATACTAAGAGTAGTTAGAGCTCCAGGAGCTTTTACTTGACGTTTGTGGGGCTCAAATGGACGGACCGAAGGTTTAGGGTTGAATTTTCTGCCAATACCAAACAGAACTATAGCACAGTTGAAGTGTCTTGCTCCTCCAAACAAATCTACGGTGATGGATTCAAAGGCCAAAACACTCAATGTAGCTGACAGCATTATACTTGCATTTTGGCTGATTATAGCTCTAATTTTTGTATTCTAAAGACAGAAAGAGAATATGTACGTCGTTGGTTATATTCAGTTTGCATAACAGAAATGTGCAGTTTTGCCTTCACACGTTTTATTAACTTTTTTTTTTTTTTTTTTGCTTCACAGTTTGTTTGACTTTTGTTTACTCACTGTACTTTGGTTTTGATTCAAGCCCTCTCACTGTCTGCCTGTAACAATGTGAATTTATTTATCACAGCGATGGAACAGGGCAAACACCTCTACTTTCTTTGTTATATTGGAAAGTCTTAATGCACTGAGCACATTTTATGTTTATTTTCTATTCCCTTTGGTTACCGTACATGTCTTTTTGTACTTTTGTGCATTTTGAAAGAAAATCCCTGCTGAAGGAATAGTTTTATCTTGTGAAATATGAATGAAGAAGAGGCGTCGTGGAGTTTTTAACCTATCCTGTCTAACTGTGTGACTCACTTTGTATGACGGTGCTTTATGCACATGCCTTTTTTTGGAAGGAAAAACTACATTAAATATGCTTCAAAGAAACTACATACAATCAGTCATACAGCGCATCCTATGTTATTCCTCTGATGTTTGACCATATTTAAGGATTTGCATTGTACAGAAATGGAGGATGATATGTAAATATATGATAGTGTAAGGCATTTACAAGTTGTCTGTTGCGTTCCTCATCTGAGATGGCGAGAAAAGATATGTATGTATGCAATTATGTGTGGGAGGTTCACAGTGGGTATTGAATGTAACATGCATCAATTAAAACTATTATTGACATTTTATATTTCTTCCCTTCCTAATCTTTGACTTTTTGTTCACAGGGTGTGTGTGGGGAATAAAGCTAATTTCCACTTTTACTTTTTAATATTTAAGGTTCAGGCTCAGTTACTTTTGTAATAAAGCGCAGACACTTCAGTTAATCTGTTCTGAATATTTGCACTGCAGACTGACTGCATGTGGCCTGTGGCACCAACGGTAGTCTGAACAATAGTATAAATACAGTGAAACAAGCTGGGTATTACTTGATAAAACCGCCAACAAAGACCAAAAACACAAGGCGTGTCTCCATGTCCTGAAGCAATGAAACGTTAACGTACTGGGACTGAGCATATTTGTCTTTTGTCCTTCATGCCAAGTCCTGGAAAAAAAAAAACATCCATGCACAGGTGTGAGCCCTCAGAATCTCCTCCACAATAAAACTTCCCCGACATGGTTGTTAGAGGACGAGACAACGCCTGCTGACTTCAGGATGGTCTGGGAGTAAACCCACCACACACAGCAGGAGTCAGTGCAGGCAGGAGAGCAGACTGAGGAGGTATTAACGTCATTAAAGGTGCATTTGTGCCTGCACCCAACAGAGGGCGCCCTCTTATAATTTACTATCCAGCTGCACTGGTGAGACTTCAGTGACAGGTAAGGACCTAAATAATAATCTGATTTATATTGATAAGATTACAACCTGAAATGTAACAGACATTTAAAATAAGTAAATTTACATGAAAATGAAATGAAACATTATATATAAAATCTGGATGTCTTGTAATTCTGGCCTTTATTTCTGTCTTAAACTGTGAGTTTATATTGATCTTTCTCTGAACATATGAATGTCTTTAGAGCAGTCCATCACACAAATGACATTTCAGTGAGGGATTCAAAGAGGCAAAAACAATGTGAGGACTCGCTTCAGGACTTCATGATGTGCATTACAGTCTTTATTTTATGTTTTTTTTTAATCAGGTTTGAATATATTTCTGTGTTTTAGTTTAGTGTGTGTGTAGTTTTTTATGTATCAGTGTGACACTTCATAAAGACTTCATGTTGTGTGTCTATGAAGTCAAACATCAGTGATCATAAGCACGGTACAGATGTGTGTGTGTGTGTGTGTGTGTGTGTGTGTGTGTGTGTGTGTGTGTGTGTGTGTGTGTGTGTCCGGCCCCGGGTCCCTCCTCCTCCCTGTGCTCTCTCAGTCTGATCTCATGTGTTGGAGCTGTGCTGGCTCTCAGCTGGTGTCTCCGCCGGGCTCCGTGCGCTACTTTCACTCAACTTTACGCAGCGTGTGTGTGCGCGTGTGTGTGTGCGTGCGCCGTGCGACGTTGTTACTGAGGATTTTGGAGAAGAAGAAGAAGAAAAAAAAAACAAAGTTGCAGCCGCATAATGGTGTAAAGCAACAACTGAGCAGAGAGAGGAGGCTGAGGAGACGCGGAGTGTTTGTGCGCAGAGACCTCAGCGCCGCGATGGAGGAGGACGACGGACACCTGGACAACGGGGTCCACGCCGCCAAGGACTCGGACCGCCAGCAGCGGCTCCGGCTCTGCGTTTTAAACGAGATCCTCAACACGGAGCGGGATTATGTCCGGACGCTGCTCTTCCTCCAGTCGGTGAGTTTGACGCGAACCTTTGGCGCTCGCTGCCGGAGCGCCGCGCCGGACTCCGCTCGGAAACCGCGCGATTCGAGGCTGGCTTTACTTTAGGGGGTAGCACGGGAGCCGCGGGTGGTGTGGGACAGCTGGTGGGATTTAATGCAATGACGGGACGCGCCGCTAAATTCGGCAGGCACGGAGGACGTGAAGTGGCACATGTTGAAGGAGGAAGATGAACTTTAAGGTCTCTCCCCCTGGGATTGCGTGTGAGGCAAAATCAGCAGTAATTAGCATGGGGCTCGGCGTGATGTTTTGTACACATGATGGTTGTGTGTAACTTTTAAATCCCATGGTGTGTGTGCGTGTGTGTGTGTGTGTGTGTGTGTGTGCGTGTAACCGTTTAAAGCCCCTCTTTGCTACGCATCCTGTCTCACCCCACACACACACACACACACACACACACTCTCACTGACAGCCTGTTGGACGTGTGAAGAGCATCAGCGCCTTTCTTAACTTCCTGCATCCAGCCTCAATGTTCAAAGTGTTCAGGTAACTGGAGAAACGTACCCTCAGGTAGATTTGTTGTTGATTTAAGCATGGGGGGGGGTGAATGCAGCCCCATTCACACCTCTCCATTGTGTGTTAAAGCCCTGCTCCAAGACAATCAAAGGGGCGCTCACTTCTCACCGGCTCAGCAAATAAAAAGATATTCATGAGCATTCAACACCACCGGGCTTTCTTTTTTTTTTTTTTTTCCAGACAGAGATAAGAAGCCATTTCAGAGCAGCCACTCATTCACTCATTGTGCACCAGCTGCCTTTGATGAATGAGCGTCCTGGAAATTTTGCACGCTCCTTTTCAGCCGGCAGAGATGTCTCCCACCTACAGGAGACCGTCCAATCTGTCACCCCTCCTCGTCATTTCTGGGTGCCCCTCTCCTCCCCTCGTCCCTGCCTTGTCATCTGTGGTCCTTGCACGGTGCAGGTGGTTTCTGCCCCCCCCAGCTGAGACGCAGTCAGTGTGTGGTTCGCTCAAAAGCGGCTGCATCAAATGTGACAGAAATGGTGTGACTGTATATTTGTTATTATTATGCTCTGTCGCCGTGGGGAAATCCACTCCTGTTGGCCACTCCGCGGCGAGGCCAAAGGTCAGGGTGAGCTACAAAACATCACCCTCGAGCTGGACTCGGACTGTCTCACTTGCTGAGGAGGGTTGAAAAGGGAACTGTGTCATTTTTCTTTTCTCGTCAGTAAAAGGCCTGGGAGGGTTTCTTATGAGTATGCAAATGATTTTTTGTACATTCTCCAATTTCAACATCCGACGAGCATTTGTCAAACGTGGTCATGGTTCCCTCTTTGTCTTGTGCTGTCACGCGTTGAAGAACTTCCTCAAAGTTCTTGAAATAATTCTGCTCATCTGTGCAGATGGTTCACAGTAGCACAGTGTCACGAAGATACTAAATGGTCCTTCCAGTACATTTCAAAGTCACTGATTTCTGACGCTCTTGAAAGTAGACACACACAGTGCGTCCTCCAAACCATGTCTGCAGTTGAAGCTTGACTTTGTGTGCTAAATGTATTTATTTTCTCTACGTGTGTGTTTTTAAACTCGTTTCAAAGCATCTTGTAACATTTGAGGCCGGTCCCTGTAGCAGTTTCCTTTCTCAATTACACAAGAGGCAGCCAGGGCTTATCTGCTGCTACAAGACAGACCAGGCAGCAGAGGGACACGCTTTGACCGACATAATGATAAAGACGAAGCCCCAGTGATTTATCAGAGGCGTCTGGGAGCTTCTTCCTGTGAACATGTGAAAGCTGTCAGTGTTAGTGCTCCTCCTCATCATCACATCAGTGGGCATGTGTTGATTTGAGCCATGCGGTGCATATCCAGAGGAGAGTGACGTCGTCGGGCATTCGTCCTTTTTTTTTTCCTTTGGTATAAACCTCCTGGAGTTTTCTTGATATTCTAATGCAGCTCAACATGTGCAGTTTCATAATAAATGCTGCTTTCTAGGCACTACTCAAAATAATGACTCCTCCTTTTTAGCATAAGGAAGGATGTGCCAGTTTTTTGCTCCGAACTGTGAACACTGACAGACTCTGACGTTGACGTTATTGTATCATCTTGTCAACAAGTGTTTCTGCCGGCTGGGATAGATGCATTACGTTTGCCCTCATTTCTAGTCATCCTCACAGATGGACACTTACTGTGTAAACGCGGCTTGATGCCAGAGCGTGCTGCTCCATAGTGTTGTACCCTGAATGTGATCGTATACGTCGTGCCTACATGTGAATCTCTCCAAGCCGAGTGCTTTGGCCTGCAGAAGAAGTACAGGGACACTCGAAACAAAAAGAGAAAGGAAACGTCAGCCCCCACTTCTGGTGCCAATCCTCCGCAAA
>JAOXYL010000050.1:4310080-4322410 GCA_028564955.1 Terapon puta
CAGCCCTGGTTCAGAATCTTCTGCTGTTATTAAGCTGTTTTGTCTGGTTTAATTAAATAGCCTTTGCATTTCCCACAGTGCCAGCTGACAGCTCACAGAGGCTCTTTGGTATCTTTATGTTGTGGTGTTTTGTTATACTCGCACATGAAGACTGAAATGGGGAAAACGTAGGAGCCAGACAGTTGGAGGTGTTTTCCCCGGTACAGAAAAGTGAACAGCGCCCATCGATGTGAAAACAGCTTGGTTTGAGGTTACAATGCTTTCTAGTCCCCTGATGCCACTGTTCTCTCCTGTGTGTTGGAGAGTTTTAGTTCTGTGTGTCTGACACCACAACATGACATAGTTTAGATGAATCATTTTCTGTGGTCAGACTCCATTGTATTCACTCCTGAGATCTGGATGTGATGTCACATCTATATTTAACTTTTAAGTGTCAGGTACATCACCCTAAGGGTTGCAGTGTATTGACGTGTGCTTTATCTGTAGGCACAGTTTTATTTTTCTCGGTCTCACCGGGGTTCCCCCCCCATGCCCATGGTAGAAATTGTCAATTGACTGGCAGCTCGCTGTTGACCGCCCACATCACTCTCCATTGCCTTATCACTGATTTATTTTCCACCTTCCTTTGTGCTCTGCCACAACCTTCTGGATCTTTAGACCCGTGAAGCATCGCTTCCCGATCGCGATGATTGCGATGACACACAAAAGAGATGGTTATCCGGCTTTGGCTTCTTAGCCATTCTGCATGTCACTCATCCCCTGGCAATTACCAGAGCCAACGAGCTCATCCAATGTGCTGGAGGGAAGCATGTAGGGATGGTGGGAGGAGAAGAGGTGAGAAGGGGGTTGGGGGTGTGAAAAGAGGGATTAGAGGATTCATTTTGCTCAGTGTTATTATTACAAATCTCTAAATCTATTGCCTCTTCGAGGCAGAGTGGAAGCAAAGCAGTCTCCTTTAAACACGCTGAATTCTTTTCAGATTTCAAGTTTATGATGACGACTGCTCTCTTCAAGCTTTTGTTGCACAAATTCCCTTGTTTTGCGTCGGAATTGATCATTTCTTAGTGCTATAGATTAGTGGGGATTTTCTTCAGGGAACGCTTTGTTGATTTAATCCAGGCAACTGGATTTTCCCCGTCATGATCCACCAGAATGGAGGCTACCTATGACAGCAACACGGTCACTGCTGTCAGACCACGTAGACGTAAGGGAGTTTCCTTCAAAACCATTAAATTGGGCTTTGCCGTCTTGGAAGCGGCTGCCTCATGTGTTTTGACCACACTGGCCCAGTCTTAGTGAATCCTGCCCTGTAAAGACAACAGTGGGATCGTGTGTCCAATAAGTCAGTCAGCTCTTAACCTTCCTTTTTGATTCTGAGAAGTGAGAGATGGAGAGCAGGGTGACCAGGAAGGTCTTTGTCAGGGCTGCAGGATAATAGGAAACATCTGGAAACCCTGCCCTGTGTGACCCTTTACTTTGGCCACACACAAGTGAGATTACATATGTCTCATAGCGCTGTGTGTTTGTGTGGATGGATGTGTTGTGTTTTAGTGTGTGACTGCATCTACACTATATAGTCACGTTTTTTTTTTCTTTTTTTTTTCTCTCCCCTTGCGGTTGTTGACTTTTCTGTATGTCCACCTGTAAATACTGTTGACAAGGATTGCTAAGCAAACAGGATGACAATTGTACGTGCACACAAACACTTTAACTGAGCGGTGCCCAGAAAGACAGACGTGCAGGAAGACTCGAGTTTCCTTTCCAAACTTCAGCCTGCGTCTACCTTTTTCCAACCCTTTTTTTTTCCCTCCACTCCATCTCTCCTGCTCCCCCATTTGGTGGGAAAGACCAGCATGGAGTTTCTCTGGGCTTTGGGGGTAGGGGGGTATAAATAGCTGATGATTCCAGCTCTCATCTCGGCCACATTGCCGGTGGTTTCAGTTCACTGCAACCTCAGTCCTGCTGAAGTCACACAAACAAAGGAAGACATCACATGTAGCGGGAGTGAAGCGGAATAACAGCCCACAGAGTCCTAACAGCAGGTAGAAGAGTTACTACAGCACACTGCTGGGTTTGTGACGGCTTTATTGTTACTGGGCTTTAAACTGCTGCTCACTTACACCTGTGGACATGTAACTCCCAAATTAATCAAACTGGCCTTGGTGCTCTTCAGTTGAGGCAGATACACTTTAAATGAAGCAGAGAGAGGAAACGAAAACATTTAGTTTAGAAAACAACTTTTTTTGTCAAACAGTGCCTGTTGTCAGAGAGATTTTTACATTAAGAAAGCTAACATAAGGTTAGTGCATATATGACAGACCTGTCTTTGATACAGGAAGCATGTCACTGTTGTTACCTGTCCCCGTGCATCTCTCCATCTCACTCTGGACAGTTGGTACCTTTCAGTGCAGCTTTTCCCACAGCTACAGTCAGACTAACTCATTATAATGCAGTCTGTTGCATAAATGGGGGAAATGCCAGTTTCCAACTTAATCTTAGTGCTTTTTTTAGTCATGTGTGTTGATAAGCCATTTCTTTGAGGCATAAGACTGCGGCAGGAATTTTAAGAATTCAAGTTAACAAGTCTAAACCACTGTAACACCCAGAGGCATGATGTCAACTCCCCCCCCCCCCAGAAAAGATGTTTGCAGATTCTTACAGCTGTGTATCAGCCTAGGAGAAAAGTTATTTTACATGATTTGTGAGGAAAAAGTTGTTTTTTTTTTTTTACTTTTGACTTTGACGCTGTTTTGGTTCCAGCAGATATTTCACAGATTGCAGGTTTCTGTTTCTGTGAGTGGTTTTCTGTCGGTGGTTATGCAGTTAATGAAGTAAATCTGTTCAGAAGTGTGTGTGTGTGTGCTGTGGGATCTGCTGTGGGTGCGTGCACGGTAAGGAAGTCATGAGCCAGAGGTCATTAGCATGATATCAGGTGACTGATTTCGCCGCGTCAAATATCACACCACGTCGAGAACGCAGACCAGACACACATTTCACGTGCGGCGTTTGATTAATAGGGACGTTTTACGAGCGGAGCGAGCACCAAATAAGAGACATCACCTCTGTGCGTGTGGAGCACCCTGAGCAGTGCTCCTCAGCAGGCTGGGCTGATACACGATACACTGGGTGACCTGGCCTGAATTGTAAAAGCGCAGCAACATGAGATCTCTAATGTCCCCTTGGAAATCATGATCCGGACAAAGTTGGGATGAGCACTTTCTCAGCTCTCGGACCGTGCGGCGTATTCCTGAGAACGCCCTCGACGGGTGGATGGATACCTGAAGAATGAGCTTCCTATTCGGTTTACGAACTGCGGCAGCAGACTTAACAATGTTTGTTTGCTTTCTCGAATGCAACCAGATGTGTGACTTCTTTCGGGGTCGGAGGTCAATTGCCTCGTAGAAAAATGCTGAACAACAAAACAGCCTTTTGGAGCAGCTTCCACAAAGAGCCGTGGATGTGGTCAGGCTGACACGGTTGTTTGATAAAGCCTGGGTTAGATTGCAGGGCTGTGACGATGCCCTGATCGGGGCGCATTCAGGGCAAATGCCTGGCCTGTATGCTGTCCAGCCAGGAAACTGTTCACACAACACAAAGGGACAAAGGAGTGTCACGCACACACCACACACAACCCAGCACACTCTTAAGTAGGTCTCTATTATATCTGGAGCCACGGCACAGGAGCAGCTTCATGAATGCATTTTGAGGTGATATGACTTCCTTTGTGCACTGATCCAATCAACTCAATTTGAAACATGTTCCTCCAAATATCATTTGTGTTTAATTATCTAGAGAAGAGCATTTGGACCTGGGGCTTTTCTAGCAAAACTACAAATAGTTCTAAGGTTGCTGAAACACTGAAACAATCTTTCCGTGATTGTCAATTTGTTAAAAGATTTTAATTTCCTAATTAGTGGGGATCTTCACTTATTTATGTTATTTAACCCCACGAGCTGAAGAAGCTGCCGACTGAGTTGTTCTAACTGTTCACGACAGCTGCTGACAAATTCTTGGGCCTGGTTGCTGAGGGGCTTTTATTTTGGCGTTTGTTCAATGTGATGACATTTTTGCCAACTAACATGCCATGATTAAAGGCTTGAGTCATACATGCTTGAGCTGTTACTGTGATGATTTTGTTCTTACATGCTGACAGGAAGCCTTTTAGGAAATGGCATTACATTTTGTAATGAAGAATTATCACAGTTAGTTTTTGGGGCTTTCTTTTTTTTTTTTTTGCCTTCCAGCTACGATTTACATGGCCCTTTAGAGGACAGATACGTGAGTGAATGGAGCCCTTGTTTTAATGGGCATTTACCTCGTCTGTTGTCTCTTTTCATCGTACGATTACACATGATTCATTGTATTATTTCAGTTCCGCACTCTCCCCTCTCCTCTGTAGTTTTGCTCGCACTTAAGTGGAATTTTGTGAATCAAAGGGATCCTGAAAGCGTCACTTTCAGATGAGTTTCAGGCAAGAGCGTTTGTCGCATTAGCGGCTGCCAAAAAGAGAAGTTGAGATAGAATGTAGGTCAGTGTTTTCAGCGCTAGAATGAGACTTTTTCAGACAGAAAGGGCTTTAATTAGCTGCTGCTGTCTGCCCGTCCATTAAATGTTGTTTGAGTCTGAACCAGTGGGTGTTCTCTATGATTCCCCTGCTTTGCCAGATGAACATTATTGTGTCGTGTGGGACTCTAATTTGGTTCTCTACCACCATTTTGTCTCAGTCTGTGCCCATGATGGTGTGTGTGTGTTTGCCAAGCTGAATGCAAGCTGTGATGTTCTTGGTTTGTTATTGCTCGCTTGTGTCACATATATGAAAGCAAACACTCGGTTTTGTTCACACATGAGTGCAGACATGGAAAAACGGGAGGGGAAATCAGCTGTGCGGCATCTTTTTTCTGTAGCTGATCTTTGGTTTTGTCGGCAGCTCTGCGGGCCTCTGGTGGCTCATTCACCGGCACACTCCCCACACTCTGATCCAGTCTGTGTTCCCGACGTCTGTCAGCACCAAAAAAAACACACGTCCAAATGTACAGATGGCCTCTGCAATCTGCTCCATCATGTTATCTCCTGATCACCACATGTCACCCCTCAACAGGACAGCCACATAGAAAATGGTAATCACAGACCAACCTGTGCTCGGTGTCAGCACTGGCAGAGATGAAAGTTGGTGATTATTCAGCATAGATGAAAGCTGGACATTCACTGTGAAAGGAACATGTCATTTAAGCAGTGTAGAGTTGAATGAACCGAACCTGCTGAGGGTGCAGCCCCCTCGCTCTGTCCTCCCTCCATCAGTCGCATGTGTGTGGATTCAGACCTGCGTTATGGAAAATGTACACCAGAGTGAAAAAGCCATTTCCTTCTGGATGAATAAAGTTGTCTAATTTAATTCATTATAAATGAGCGTGTCAAAAATAGATCATCGTCGACCATCTAACGGATTTACAAGTCGAAGCAGCAGATGTGCAAGTCCTAATTGCTGGCTGTTAACATTCAGAGTACAAATGAGGAAACAAATAATGACATGTCTTCCGGCACACTGATATGGATCACAAACCATTTCCATTTCCATTATCACAAGAGGAGTGTGTGAGAATGGGTGTTGCGTGCTCCTCTGGCTTTTGTTCTTATAGACGCGTAATGAGCGACAGGATGGAGTCTTTAACAGTGTGACAGAAGCTGTCTAACAACCTGAAAAAGAGAGGATGATACAGGATATTTATGGCGCATTGATTACATGTAGCCACCATGAAAGTGGGCGCATCTTGTTAAATAAGAAAAAAGCCCCCGTTGTACGTTCATTAACGCAGCAGAGCTCATCGCAGGCTTGATGAGTCGGCAGTCTGAAACAGGAAGTCTTTGGTGCATCGCTGTCTGTCTGTCTGTCCTCTGTGGCCGACACACTGTCTCATCCCCCTGTAGTGTTTAGTTTCCGCCCATGTGAGCTACTCAAAGAGCCCTGAAGTTTAAAGTCCTTCAAAGCGGAAGTGAGTGAAAGTGGGAGAAAAAAAAAATTGGGCAAGACTCAAAGAAGACTTTGTGTTTTGGTGATTGGCTCTGCCAAAAAGGGTTTCTCTTGGAAGACGGCGAGGGACTGGTTGGAGGGTGAAGGGGAGCCGGGGGAGTTTTTGGAGGGTTGGGGAGAGATGTGAATTACGGCTTCGCAGAGAAAGAAGTCTGCTAAGGTTTGCTGGGGTCCCTCATTGTGGCAACGCCACGGGCCATTCTCTGGCTCTGCTGCACTCAGGCCACAAAGAGGGGATTTCTTCATTTATTTATTCAATTTCATGCCATGTCGACCCCAAAATGGCCCCCTTTCCCTCTCCAGAATTGCCCTGTCCCCCCTCAGTGGCTGGCCACCCCAATCCTCTCCCCTAAAAGAGAGAGCCTTAATGGACACATTGTTTTTAGCTTGTTGTTGTTTTCTCTTGGAGAAGGAGGGGTAGAGAGTTTTAGGCTGGTGACCTGAGAACTCGCAAAGAAAAGTCCTGAATCTGTGGATCTGTGATTCTGTTTAAGGGTTGTTTCAGTCGGTGTGGGAACTGCAGCGAATTGAAAAGGGGCTCTCAGGCCCTGCTGGAAAAACCCTGACAAGTGATATACGGGGTCTCTTGTGAGATATCTGAATTGAGTTAGATGGCCCAGCATTGTGACTGAATGCTGATGTAGCCCGGGACGATCAGAGAAATGGTCTCAGGTCTCATTATAGAAGAACTCCCTGAATGAGAGGAGTTTACTCCCAGAGAAGATAATCAAGTGTCTGCTTGTGCCTTAGATGGTGCGATCTGATTGGTCCACTAATAAAATGAAGTCCGTTATGAGGCTGCTTTATGAAATGACTTGCTCCACTAAAGAAATATGAACCCATTACACCATCTTGCTATTGATTTCCTACACATTACATTTGAAATTGCACTTGCTCATGTGACCAACAGCGGTGTATATATAACCCACAAGGTTATCATCACATGCCACTAATTCTGTTCTCTGGGTTATACAAGAGTATATTTACCAAATGGAGGTTAATGAACATGACTAAGCTGATGTAAGGCGAAAGGCAGTGACGCATGACTCTTTGACATATGGCAGCAGATCTATCACAAATATATATACAAATGTTTCCAAATCTAGTACACAAATATATCTTTTTGTTCACATGCTGGTTGGTGGACCTTAAATGCTTCTTCAGCAAAGTTCCTCAGAGCAACTCAGGAGATTGTTACAGAAACGGATGCTTTTGACATTTCCTTCCGTGCTTGTCTCTACGTAATGATAAAAACACCTTTCGGTATAATGTAATCCAGTAAAACACCACCACAAGTTTCACAATCAGTCTAGCTGCCATGTGAACACGTTTTCACATTAATCCACGTTTGATGAAGTTGAAGCTGCTGAAGATAAAGATCTGAATTAAAATGGCCCACCTCACCTCGAGGCGTCATCCCCTGCTAGTCACATGACATCAGCTCACCTCACTTACTCCCATGTTGCAACTTGACCTAGATTGACAATGAACACATTTTAAAAAATCTATTGATATCCCCTCTGGCTTTATATCCTCATTTTAAAATGCATTTGAAATGTTTGGGTTTGACACTTGTTGAGAAAGTGCAGATTATCCACATTTCGGTCAGCTCGATGATCTGTGGCGGCTGTTTTACTGCACGTGCTCTGTATTTGTAGCTTTCTCCGTGCAAGCTGACTGAACCGGCTCCAGACTGAAGCGAGGACCTTGAACCGGAGAAGTGAAGCTGTCGCGGGGGG
This sequence comes from Terapon puta, assembly GCA_028564955.1. Classification (NCBI taxonomy): domain Eukaryota; kingdom Metazoa; phylum Chordata; class Actinopteri; order Centrarchiformes; family Terapontidae; genus Terapon; species Terapon puta. Next base: position 4,317,848 of record JAOXYL010000050.1, read on the forward strand.
GTCATGTTACGCGTCGGGGCCGAGCTGCAGGTAGAAGGCTGTGTTCAGAGGCAGACGGGCAGACGCGGAGGCAGCAGGCCTCTCGCTCGCTGCCCAGCAGAGCGAAAACTCAACTCGCACCAGCATATGGTCCATCTGTATCTTCACACCTTACTGTCTGGCCCCTCTTCGCTCTGATAAACCGCAACATTTAGCAAGCCCCCGCACCACCCACCCCCCCTCAACCCACATGTGACCCTTTGGCTGTAAGGCGAGATAATGCCCGCCCAGTTATGGGTGCTAAACAGCCATCGCACTGCCTTGGGTGGCAGGTGATGATGTGATGGGTGGCAATTAAATGTTTAAATAATGACAGTGGCCGTGGATCTCTGTCCATTTCAGTCCACAGCAATAGTTTGATCTCCCACTCGTCCCTTTGTAATCGTTGCCTTTAAGCATAGAGAACATGGTCTTATTACAGTGCGGCGTCTGTTCCACAAAATTCAGATTAAAGTCCTTAATTTAAACCTTTTTAAGTATACAGAGCACAGTGTGATTTATTTGTTTGTTGCAGTGTTTGCGTGCTAGCACAGAGCTGTCGGGCTTTACTTAGAACACAGTCGAGTTAGCGGCCAGTCAAACATGTCATATACTTCCTTTGCACAAAAGCCACACTTCCTGTCCAGAATCGACATCTGCTGCTTTTGTGTCGCGCGGCACTGACTGTTTATTTTCCTTCCCCGCTGAGCTGAACCGCTGCCTGTCTGCTTGCAAAGAAGAAAAAAAAAATCTTGTCAAAGATTTGGTTGTTTAAAAAACGGTGTCGCCTTTTTTTTTTTTCAGGCCGCTCTGTTTTCACTTCCTGTTTGCACGTCACAAACACGCCTGCAGCGGAATGCGTGCCCACTTCTTCTGTTGCAGTTTTTTTTATTTTATTTTTTTAACATGTCCTCAGTTTTTCTGGCACATAAATTGTTGCAATAAAGTGAACAGTAACACAGCCCGGGGTGGGATCTCTCAACCTCAAGCCGCCTGCTCACACACCCGTTCGGCATGGAGCACATTCGACATAGAGCTTTATGTAATCTGATGTAAGGGCAGTTTCACTCTCGGCCCATTTGAGTACGGACCCTGACTTGTTTTTTCAGACAGCTGGGAGGGAGGGTGATGTCTGATCGAACAACACGTGTCCAAAACTATATGCCATCTATCTCGCATCTGCATCTAACGTGCTGCTTTTGTCTGTGGGCTTTGCAGTCAATCACACCACAGAGGTCAACGAAGGCCGTGATAAAGTGCACTGCGGTTGGCTTTTACATCGGTCGAGGACCCGAGAGCACGTTTCTTGGCTACACCTGACTTCAACTGTAGTTTTCACACTTAACTAAGCTTACCAAACGCTGGGGCCAAAGGGCCTCGGGTCCTGAATGAGAAGAGTGTGTGTTGTTTCAAGTGTGAAAACACCCTTGAGCGGCAGTTTGTAAATTAGGGCAGAGGAAGGGGTGTGGGGTTGTGAAAATGCTAACAAAAAAGCAAATTCGCCCTACAAAGCACGCCGAGCTGTTTCTGGAAGACTGGGGTCATGTCAGATGCCCTTTGTGGTTTAAATTGGACCGGTCAGCCTATCAAATGTCTCACAATTTTTTTCCTGGAATAAAAAGTCCAACTGTGTACTCAGGGACCAGCGTCCTCATCTTCTGAAGCCCTAACACACCATATCTGTACACATTTGTTTCTCATCAGCAACAGGAGTGAGGTTGGAACAGTTGAACCAAGACTTAGAAAGTGAGGAACTTCATAATGATTGATAATTGAAATATTGAACAAATTGTTCCAGATTTTCCTACTTTCATATGTCAGAATAAAACAACCGCAGGAATAAGACATGAACTATTATTTGCCACAAAATCTTTTTTTATCACTTACAACATGTTATATTTCTTCCTCTTGTAACTTCGGGGAGCCTTTGCACATTTGATGTTTTTAGTGTGACTTTCAACTACTTCCTTTGCTGAGGAAGTTGGACTTTCCTGGTTTTACAGCGCTGAAATATTAGCGGTAAGATTATGCATTAGTGTTGCACTTGGCAGCTACTTTGTGGTCTGTCAAGAAGCTTCATGGTGCCGTTAGTAGTCTCCTGTGGGATTTCATCATGAGCAGTTTCCCCTAACAGCGCATTGCCCCTGTGGCAAGAGATCATCATGTGAAATATCTCTGCGGTGCTCCGCGCAGCAGCTGAGCCCTCTGCAGTCTCTCTGATTCATTATTATCCAGGGCCAAGGGTATCAAAAAATGAATTTGTGTCCCACCTGACCAGCTGTGATTAACACATTGTTTGATGTCACCGCTATTTTTAGGCGTTGCAGAGTACGGCTAACCATAGCTGTGTTTTATCCAAGAAGATCTATTATCTGCCATGCAAAGGGCCACAATTTGCTGTAAGCAGCGGCCTTCCAGAACATAAATCATGTGTTTTATCTTTCACCTCTGACAGGTTTCCAGCCACGTTGGCCAAAGAGCTGACCTGTGGATGAATCAGATTTCAGATCATAACAACGGGACATAATGCCCATCTTAGCTGCAACATACAGAAGTATTGTCATTCACCATTCATTTATATTTATTGATGTTTGAGCCTCCACATAACAGGATTGCACGCTCTCGACTTGCTGATGTCAGAAAAGAGGCAGAAAGGTCACCTGAGATGGAGATATGAAAGTAAACAAGGACCATCAGCCGCATCCTGCTGCCCCTCCGCATGTTGATTAAGAAGTAATGAGCTCAACAGCCACGTCCAGTGGGTAGAGTAGAGTTACACTGTTTGCCACGAGAGCAGTGTTTGTTTTTCACGATTGATTTTTTTTTTTCCAATAACAACTGGATTAGCGACGTTCTTTCGAAAGGATGCCTCTTTCAATATTCATCTCATATCTTAATGTCAGAGCGTGTGTGTGTGTGTGTGTGTGTGTGCATGCGCGTAATGCTCTGAGGTATTGTCCTCTCCATACAAATGATGCCTGACTTGTAATATGCTGAGGGTTATTTAAGGTGCAATCACATCTGCTTCCTTTGCGTCATCCAATCCAGAGTGGGGAATATTGACTTTGTTTTTTTTGCATTCTGTTCACACTGCTAAAACTATAAATCCAATCTGGTTATGTTAGCAAAAATCACGGAGAATTACCTGTCTGGCTGTGAGTATCGATAATTCATCTTTCTGGCTCAGTTACAGAATTAGGATGTGGAGAAAAAAAAGAGGAATCAGAATCAGATGCAGTCGCCTCTGCAAAGCATGACCGACCATGTATGTTCTCTAGACAGGAAGTTACATTTACTGATGCTCATTACCGCTGAATCACTGGATATGAAAATCCCTCCAATTTGCCCAATTATGATGCTCGGCTCTCCAAGCACAATGACACGCTGTCCATCACGTGTCAGCATCCTTCCAATTACACACGCCATGCCTCCCTTTGGGGCCGTTTCCTGTTGTTGATTCTGATCACGCTTTTAAAAGTATTACCGTCCAGACTGCAGAAATCCAGCGTTTGTGTAAATCCAGACACGCTCGGTGCGCATGGCCGGTCTGCTCTGGCTCTGCCGAAGCTACTGTCTCTCGTGATGGTAGAGGGAGAGAGAGCACTTCCAACTTTCTCTTCAAATAAACCTGTGTGCTTTGTGATGGAACAATGAAGACAGCCATTACAACCCCGGGTGAGGACGACCACGTTGGGCTGAGATGTGGACTGAAAGGAACTCTTTGTTGCTCCTTCCTTCCCTCTTCCCCGCTGATCCCCCTGTCACCACATCTGTGTGGCACATTTTCTTTGAGCGAATCCTGCTCGGATAGTAGCTGTCTAAGACGTCAATAAGGAACGACTCCAAAGTCTGGCAACTAAAGTTTTCGATCACCCCCTGTTCCACCATTTTCTTTGATTGTTTTTATACTTTGCCCCCCTTTTTTTCTCTCTCTTGCACCCGCCCTGACCCTCATCCTGCTCTCTTTCCGCGTCTGAAAGTGGCTGAGGAAAAGCCTTGTTTCCTGCCTGCCTCTTCTTGTCTTCTCTGCCAGGGAGCAATCTCTCACATGAGTGACTCCTCCAATGTGGACACGGTACAAGTTGCCATATGGGAGATTTAATTAGTGTACGCCTCAGGCACAATCAGCTCCCTCCCAAAACCATTCAAGAACACGACGACTACTGCTTCCCTTTAATACTGGTCTTAATTAGCGAGGTCGCAGCTCACTGCTAAGGACCTTTGCTTTCTATTTTGGTGCGACCTACGCAAATGCTAGTAAAGAGGGGAAATAAACAGGAGACGATTCTTGCAAAGTGTTCAGTCTCTGGGGAAATGATATGATTACTGCCTGACTGCCTGGTCTGCTGGGTTCTAACTTTAGCGCAAATGTGTGATTACAAGTGTCGGTCTTTCATTATAGGCAAGTGACTTACTGTAAGTAATACATGTAGCAGGCTGACTTTATGAGTGACTGTGTGGAGCATGCAAAGGCTTTCTATAAAGGGGCCAATCACTCAAATGACTGAAAAACACACTTTGTTCCTTGCATGTATTGGTATCTAA
>JAOXYL010000050.1:4442163-4453157 GCA_028564955.1 Terapon puta
TAAGATTTCCTTTTCCATCTAATTCCTTCTTCTTTCCCATCAGTTTGTTCTCAAGTTGGACTTCGCGCCCATGCCGAAGAGAGGCTGCTCCAGGATCTGTTCGAACATTACAATAAGCTCTCCCGGCCTGTGGAAAACACTACAGACACAGTGCTGGTGCACTTTGGACTGTCTATTGCCCAGCTTATTGATGTAGTGAGTAAAACCTTCTGGCCTTGTTAAATTTCACTAGTAGCAACACTGGACATCACTATTAAAGTCCAAATCAATGTAAATACAACTTCTATTTTTTCTGCCACACCATAGATGCCTGCTCAGTAAATAACTTGACCAGTTGTCCCCTCTAAGGATAAATCTGAAATGTTACATGTTTTGATTTCATAATGGCAATCCCTATTTTTGCCTTCATCTTTTGGAATAACATAATACATTCTCATGCATGTAGATGCAGTTTCCATACAGCCAATACCAGTCTGTCTGTCACACTGACTTTCAGCCAAACAGCAGCCTGCTACATAACACAACACTTAGACAAGTCTCCTTGTCTGACTTACAAACATGGACATACATCTTGGCTGGTACCTCACTTTGTTGAACAAGGTGCCAGGCAAACATTCAGAGGGGAACAGATGGATTGCTAATAAGGTGGTTCTCTGCAAATACACCTGCAAATATCTTGTCATTTCCGTCCGTTTAGGTGCTGGCGTGGTCCAATAAAGGTTGATTTACTGTTTGATAGCTGTGTTGGTGCAATGCAATTCTGTTAAAGCATTTTCAGTTGCATTCTTTCTGTCTTACGAATTATATTCATTTTGATCATAATAGCAAGTAGCTCAGAGCAACACTAGGCAAGAGAGAAATATTGAAAAATACAGATCACTTATCAGCGGAAATGAAACCACAACTGACGAGATTTAATTATTTTGCCAAATTAAATTTAGTTGTCAAGTCTGGCAACACAACAAAGTAACATCTTTATTCTCTCCTTTCACTGTGGTAGTATTGCATTACAGACCCTTTTAAATGTATGTGCATTTTACACAAATGTTGGTTTCTGTTGACTAAGGTAAATTTTATTTTCCAACACCTCCAGCTGCCTTCGGAGCTACGCAAAGTTGCCCGGTGCAGCTTCAAGACAGAATATGTGCAGCCTGCATCACCGCAGGGATTCTCTAGGTTTTTGACACTCAATTAGGTGACAGCACTTGCTCCACATGTCTGGTAGTGAGAGCCAGCTCTGGGTGAAGTTGTCTGCTCCTACAGAGAGTTTTCACTGAGTGCTGTGTCTTAGATGTTTCTGGGAAAGAGCTGGAAAAAGCAGCGGCAGCAGCAAAGCAACAGACACAGTGCAATGAAGATATTCTTGCAGGAAGCACTACGCATTATTTCTTTTCCACTACATTACACAACAAATCTATATAAATAGATGCTGTGTGTTTTGATTTGTTCTAAAACTTTAGCAACCTGAGATGTTCAAAGACACTCTGCCTATGTGTAAAAGTCTAGACTGACATGACATTAATATGAAATAAGACGTGTGTGACAATAATTATCTCTTCTGTTTACATGAAATAAGGATGAGAAGAACCAGATGATGACCACAAACGTCTGGGTCAAGCAGGTATGTTCTAATGAGAGACAAAACATATGCTAAAGACGTAGTTCAATACTAAGCCTCAGTGTACGTTTTCCCACAGGAATGGAATGATTACAAACTCCGCTGGAATCCTGAGGACTATGAAAATGTCACCTCCATCCGTATTCCCTCAGAGATCATCTGGAGGCCTGACATCGTCCTCTACAACAAGTGAGGATCTATATCAATAGCTCGCATGTTTTCACGCGGAGAAATTCTAATGGATTCTGGGATGTGAAATGCTGCAAATTTCAAGGCAAAAAAAATAATATATAGAATAAAAAAAATCATATGACAATTAATGTTCAGATTTTTGATGATCTAATTCTAACAGATGGTATGACTGGAGGCAGCAAAACATGGAGATTCTGTGGTTGTGTCAAATATCTTTTCCTGTGCCAGTGTCATAGAATAATTAAGCTAAAACAAATGAACAAGGTCAGTCTTAATGTGGTTACCAACAAAGAGCACTGTATGTTGGGAATTATTAGAGGAAATTCAAGGGCTTCAGATAAAATACATCCAGTGTGTGTGCGCCTCAGATAGACCTGTATGAATAAAACAAAACCAGTGACTACTCAATCAAAAACAGGCATGAGAGAATTTACTGAATACAACATCAGATTCCCATCTCATACAAACATGACTGTCTCTTTCTCATGCTGAAATATCTGAGGCTCAGCCATGTATTTGTGGTAACTGATCAGCCTTGGCAACTTTATATAGAAGGCACATTGTCATTGTCAAAGAGTCAAAATGTCATGAAAAAATTACATTTTTCAAAATCTTTTTTTGTCATTTATATGCCTTGCTTTCATAAAGACAGAAAAGAATGAAGGTGATAGATGATCCAGAGTGACTGACAGCTAATCTCTAGATGTACTGGAGCTAATTGCAACAAGTTGGGCTAATGACTAGGTCAAATGATAAGCTGAGGCAGGAAGTACCGGGTGGTGCTCAGGTGTGAAATGGCAGGGCTGGAATGACATGAGAGGATTAGAACAACGTTTGATTAGATAATACAGGCAGGAGATGAAAGAGAGGAGCATGGAGCAGCTGTCGCCATTAACAAAGATTAGAGCACCGACTTGAGATTTCACTTTTGTGTTATTGTTATTCATTGGCAGGAAATTTAGGCACAATGAATCTTTTATGTCCTTAGTGATACAGACATATAGATGTGTGTGTCATCAGCATACATATACTAACAAATATTTCTTCTTTTCAAAATTTGAGTTAATACAAGCAGGTAGAGGGTTGAGTAAAAGAACAGATCTGAATTAGATCAATCTCCCATTAAAAAAGTTTTTTTTAAAGAATGTGTGATGCAAAGTTTTGCATTTTGTGTGCTTTGTATGTGTAACACTATTTAAGAAAAAGTCAGAGAAGTGCATTTTACCTTGAGTTTTTTTCATTAGCACTGCTTGAAGAAAATACATTGATGAAAGCAAAAAATCTACTACACGTTTTGAAGAATGTCTCCTTGTCTTTTCTCCTGTCTAACATCCTCTTCTTTATGTGCAGCGCTGATGGTGACTTTGCAGTGACTCACCTCACGAAGGCACATCTGTTCCATGACGGTCGGATAAAGTGGATGCCACCGGCCATTTACAAGTCTTCATGCAGCATAGATGTCACCTTTTTCCCTTTTGACCAGCAGAGCTGCAAGATGAAGTTTGGCTCGTGGACCTACGACCGTGCCAAGATCGATCTGATCAGCATGGCTAGTGATGTGGATCAGATGGACTACTGGGAGAGCGGAGAGTGGGTCATTGTCAATGCAGTGGGCAAGTACAATACGAAAAAATATGAGTGCTGCACAGAGATATATGCAGACATCACTTACTACTTCATCATTCGGAGGCTTCCTTTGTTTTACACCATTAACCTCATCATCCCCTGTCTCCTAATATCCTGTCTGACTGTGCTGGTATTTTATTTGCCATCACAATGTGGAGAGAAGATCACTTTGTGTATCTCAGTGTTGCTATCCTTAACAGTGTTCCTCCTCCTGATCACGGAAATTATACCGTCTACATCGCTGGTAATTCCTCTGATTGGTGAATACCTGTTGTTCACCATGGTCTTCGTCACGCTGTCCATCATAATTACTGTCTTCGTGTTAAATGTACATCACCGGTCACCACAAACCCATGGCATGCCTCACTGGGTGCGGAGAGTATTCCTGGACTTGGTGCCTCGAGTCCTCTTCATGAAGCGTCCGCCGGGAACGGCCAAGCAGCACTGCAAGAAGCTCATTGAGATGATGCACCGTCCCAACACCATATCGACAACAGGCAACTCACAGTCCTTTTGGATGGGGTTGGAGACGGGGTTAAGACAGATGGGCCAGGTGGAGAATATACTTCCAAAGACTCCATCCGACAGTCCAAGTATCCTTGTCTGCTCACCCTCTCCACCCTCCTCCCCTCTAGAGGACCACAGTGAAGAGGATCACACTCTGAATGCCAACATTTTCTGCCAGTCCACCTCCGGTCAGTATTCGATCCTCTCAGAGAAGCTATCCCTACGTGGACACAACTCCATAGCCTTGTCTTCTTCGCAGTTGTCCTTGCCCCCAACTTTGCCACTGGGCCCACTTCCCAGACTGTCAAGGGAAGAACCAAACACACTGGCCCCGAATGGCCGCTCCCTCAGTGTGGAGCAAATGTGTAACCAACAGAAGGAGCTTCCTCAGAGAGCTGAGCATCTGTGTCGATCCCGCAGCTTCCAGTACTGCTGTCTGCGTGATGAAGGCCCCGGGGTTGTTGGAATGACAGGGCGGGTGAAGAAACAGTCCCCCACAGATCACAAAGCAGAAACACAAACAGCAGAGCCCACAAAAGACGCAAATACCCAACAGGACACCGCGGCTCCGACTATTTCCCCAGCGATGCGCCGGGCCATAGAGGGAGTTCAGTACATAGCGGATCATCTCAGAGCAGAGGATGCAGATTTTTCAGTGAGTTGACAGAAATGATCTCTATTAAAGTAACCAGTGAAGTCTGATTAATGAAATAATAGCTTCTGAATGTTTATGCCGTGATTATATTTTAAAAAAATCATACACAGAGTTCAGCATTACTTTCAGATTCCACCTTCCTTCCCCCTGTCACTTTTTATTTGAACTACTGTTTGAATGAGAAAAAAAAAAAAATCGTTGCTAAGCATCGGCCTAAATTCCAAATTCTCAGAGAAAGTGCAACAGGTTATTCCTTGCAATCCAACAGGGGGTGCTCCTACAACACACTGTCTGATTGTCAGGCTGTTGTAAAACTTTTCAAATCTATATTGCATATTTGAAGGATAATCCTATGGAAAATGACCATCAGACAAGTAAGAATTAGCTATAATGTTATACATGCATGTATCATAGTACTGGTCTTTATTCTCCACTGTTTAAAAAGTTTCCTTATCACTTATCACAAATATATGACAGTTAGGAAACTGCAAAGCACCAAAAAGCCTTTAAATATAGAGAAGTGATTCTGTGTTAATTGCTGAGCTGCTGTAAATAAAAAGTGAAGGGTATCTTTGTGGGATGGGAGAGGTTTGAAAATGTGTACAATTATTCCAAAATAAGTGGGGAAAGTTATTGCACTCTCTGACGTGATTCATTGTCAATACAACAATGCTCTTTCTATCTCTTGCCAGAAAAGGCATGTCGTGCTAACAATGGGACCTCGGTAATTTGACCTTGAATTTTTCATAAGAGAGACAGGCAAGGATTGACTGACATTTAGGAGATAGCTGCCTCATAATGAAAAAATCAGCCATTCGAGAGAAATCAATCAAGGGTGAAAACTGACAGCTGGTAAAAAGAAAGGTGGTGTGGTGTGAAATTTGAAATGTCCCTCTCTGCTGTGTCTCCTCTCTGCTAGGTGAAGGAGGACTGGAAGTACGTGGCCATGGTCATCGACAGGATATTCCTCTGGATGTTTGTGCTGGTGTGCATACTAGGATCTGTGGGACTCTTTCTTCCACCTTGGCTGGCTGGAATGATCTAGAATCTTATCTACGAAGGAAAGGGAGTCTAAGAACACTGACAGAAAGACGCTATATTGTACAAAAAAAAAAAGAAATGGCTTATCATTTTTCTTTTTATTTTCTATTTACTACAAGAACTACAAGTCACTCCTTGCTGTTGCCCCAGGTTATCTAAAGGTTACTCACGGAGAAACGAGATGAAATATCTATCACCGAATCCAGTGGGAATATAAATTCTTTATGAGGGCAAAAGGCCAACAGCGAAAATATCCTTCTGCACCACTCCATTTTGACATTGAGCTGTACAGCTCAAGCTGCCATCTTCATAAAACACAGAGAAGAATCGACTTTGACCATTTACGACTGCAGTAACACCACAGAAAGACTGTGTGAGACTGTAAAAAGTTTGGTGTAAATCTACATTTTTAACATCCCTTCCACAGTGTCGATGTCATACCATCTTGGCAACAGCACAGGCGACATTGCAGTGCCCTCACCAAATATTCATCAAATATTCATGCTTCTGTGCAATCTGATTTGTCAGATTTCAGTGCTGGGAAGGACTTCTAGGAAGAAGTTGTGTGTGTTTGTTCAGGTGTCACGCATTTTGCAGTGGTCACTGTTTAGAGAAACACACATAAAGTTCTGTGATTTTCTAATCCTAGCAGTTAAATAAACATCTATTCAATATCATTGAATTCCTTTTTTTTCTCTTTTGCTTGATAAATAAGTAGAACTGAAGTGGGGTGGTCAGACCAATTTTCATCTTTAGTCAAGCATGATTTTAAACATTGGTATATACATTTAAAGGTGGATAATAATAAATAACTGCCACATTCATTTTGGAGTATTTGTATGATTATCTTAAAGTAATAATAATCCTGAAGATTTTCATTAAATGTCTGTTAGGTCAGTAAATATGAAGCTGCTGAATGAAGTAACACATTGATGACTGAGCCTACGGAGCCTATGGTCATATCCAGTATGACAAACTGGGCGCCTGTGGTGATGTTCCTGGGAAAATCACAGGCGGCTCACGGTCGATGGCACGTTTTCTATCACCCAGCAGTGGTTGTTCATCAGGAAGTCTACGTGGAACTAATGTAACAGACTCACCTTCCGATTTGTGTGACAAGCAGGGTACAGTTTTTTCTTGTCTGCGAGTGGCGCATTAATGGTTACTATGATCGAACAAACATAGAGAAAGACGATGACTACAGATGATGAAAAAGTGCAAAACGAATTTCAAATCCAAAGAAACACATTTACAATATCTTTTTTTAAGATGGTTTGGCATGACTGTCTTGGTCTGTATTTAAAGTGTGTGCGCGTATTGTAATCCCAGGTACTTGTCTTATGATTAAATTGTTATTTTGTTGAACCTATGTACAAAAATGAGAGCACAAAATGAACTTAGATGGTTTACTGAGGTTCAGGAGCAGGACCATGCCTCAGCCACACCTCTGATCACCTCAGTTTTATCAATCCGTCCTTCTCTCCCTCCTCTCCCATTTACCTCCCTAACTCATCTCTCTCTCTGTCCATTTTTATCCACATTCAAGCACCCCCTCCTCCCTCCTTCCACCCCTTTGAATACAATCCCGTTTTTTTCTCTCCCATTTCTCCTTTCCCAGGCGTTGTCTGGGGCCCGTAATTGGCTCAGTGCCTCAACTCCTGAGATGCATCCCCCACATCGAGCCTTAAATATATCCCTCCCAAACTGATATAAGCAGACAACTTCCTTCCCCAAGTTCATCCTCTTCCTCACATCATTTCATCCATCCTCAAAATCCAGTGCACCCTCATTTCATTAATCATATTAAATCTCATTGTTGAGACTGGGACGTTGCAAATTAACAACCTGTAACACCTGAGGAGCAAAGCTGACACCACTCATTTGTGTCGCTTCTCTGAACTGTTTACATACCCACCAACAAAAAGTATTAAATTACCATTTACAGCAACTCTTTTCCACTTTAATTCTGTTCCCATATATCTGCATCCTGCTGCTCCGCCTCAATAAAACCTCTGATTTGATTAGATTTAAAAGCATGTAACGTTACACCTGAATGCCCAAAGTGATGACCCGAATTTTGACCTCAGCCGACAAACTATTGTATTTCCCCTGGCTCAGCAGAAGACCAACCATTGATCATTGCGTAAAAACACAGACAGGAGAAAATAGCAATTAAGCACAGTATGGAAACACAGCACTTTAAAGGTGAATTACCTGCAGTGCTGTGTATTTATTCATTGATTCCATCAGCTTATCTGCAGAACGAAAGCAGGATGATAGTCTGAATTACAAAGTAGCACTTTGTTGCAGCTCCAAATGAGTTTATACACAGCTGTATAACAAAGTCAAGTCTTTTGTCTGTATGCAAAGACCAAGATATGAATGGGTATTCATTTCCATTAGTCTTTTCACTTTCCTCTGGAAACACAATACTGCAGTATATTGTATTTAATTGAATCCTGAAATGAAATGTGGATGGTCTTTATGAAACTACAAAGTAATTTCCATTAAATGATAAGACACACTTCTCCAGCAGGGATTTCGTGTACATAATTTCAATATTAAATACTTCTACAAAGGAAATTTCAAATGTGTATGTCAGACGGGAGAGCTCCACAAAGGTCCTCTGCACTGGTGGCCTCAAGAAAGCAATGCAAAATGCCACGCAAGTACACAAAGTTATTAATTACAACTAAATGTCATGTTATTAAATTTACCTTGATGAAAAATTGACCTTCAGTGCTAATTCCAATTAAGTGATTGTCTTTGGAGATACATAGCCAGGCTTTGATAATTAATTTAAAAACAGAGAGGTGTTTGAATTTAATAACGGTGCTTGGAACGAGATGAACCTTCGTAATCCTGTTAGCCCCGTCCTGATTAACTGTTATCTTGACAGACTATATAATTATATCTGTACGTATGTCTTTAGCTATGTTCACTATATGTGTACATTCAATTAATGCAGAAGGGGACATGAATATCCAATGCATCCACAAATGGAAAAGTCAGGTTATTACCAAAGTCATTTGGACTCATCTTCATCCTCTGTGGAACATAAATATTCCTACAAACTTTCGGGGCAACAGCCTCAATAGTTGTAGAGATATTTGAGTCTGGAAGTGATGTACTGACTGGCCGTCCTTACTTATGCTGTGGTTAAAAATGGATGAAATCTTAAAAGTAACTGAGCTTGTGTATAAACACATCCATCCCCATGACAACAGGGCAAAGTCCATCCACTAAAGAACGTGTGATACATTTTAAAGGTTCTGGAAAAAAACTAGTAAGTTGAATGTGAGCTGGGACTCTTCTGTCAAACTGCTTCATTTTGGCTGGTACAAGCAAAAAGTAAAAAAAAAAGGTGAAACCACTGAACAAGATGTGACTGTAAACTTGTAATATCCATGCAAACTAGAATTTGTCACAGTGTTTGTCAAAGAGATATAAAAATGACAAATAGTACAAATATTTTTTTTTCTTTGTAGGAACGACAACATGCTGTTTTCATCAGACAGCAAATTAGCGAACAGGTTGCATAACATTAGAAAGCTCAAGCTACTCTGCCCTTTTCTTAGACCAAGTCCCGCAGCCTGACAGCCCCTGATGTGAATTCCTAAGCAAAACATCTGTCAAGGTGGCCGGCCAATCAATTTTCTCATCACATCTCCTTAATCACATAATCCAGGCTCTGATAAGTGCCGATTACCTGTGAACACTCCCCTAATAGGCCAGTCTGAATCCATACACAAGACAGACGTGTGCGGGAGTGTGCGGTGCATACAGATGGCCGAGGATGTGGCCGACACACCTAGACCTGAACACACACAGCGAGTACATCTGCTGTTGGCCGGGCGGCGATACCCTCCGAGACCCCCTGGCTCATAAATGGGGTAAAGCGTGAAGCGCGGACCCTCGAGGGATCCCATTAAATCAACACACACCGACTGCTTTTTGCCATTTTCCCCAACAATCAGCAAATTCAGTGTGATCCCTCCAGTCACGAGCAATCTAAAAGCGCTGCCACTCAACAGATAAGTGTGTAAGCGGGGCGTCCCTCAGGGCACCACGTCAAGGGTTCATGAGTTCTGCCCTCTGCTCCATCAGTCTATCCACAGACTTCATGGGATAGCTTATGAAGCGCACTGTATCTCCCTGCTGCTCTTATTACTGTTGGGTATTTCCTGTTACTTTACCCTGAGGGACAACACTGCAGTTACTTGCTGATGGTCACTGTATTTCTAGCTGTCTTTCATGGACTCAGGGTCGTAATATAAGAACATTTCAGCTGGTCTGATCCTTTTTGGAAAAATGTTTTTCTGTGTTTCTTTGTCTTGTTATACTCCTGTATCACATCCTGATTAGAAATAGTGGATAAAAGTACAGAATAAAGGGCTGTAGACCTCAAGTAGAGCTACCTAACATCACGACTTCAACCTTTACCCGCCGCCTACAGACAATGTGTGTCTGATGTTCCAACAGACAGGCTTCTCTCCAAATTAATTATTTAATAGAGAGGTTACGGCCGTGGCTTCAAAGATGCCGGGTATGAGCCGGGAAGGGCGTGGGCAAATGGAGAGGCTTCACTCTGAAACTCTGTAAAGGTCTCCTAACTCTTGAGGTTGTAATTTTAAAAATCATACTTGTCCAAAGTACAAGTCGAGGTATACTGCACTAACCATCAGAGCAGCCTGCAGTCAGAAACACTATCACCTCTCCCAGAAAAGTATAACAAAGAACACATTAAAGATTCTGTGCTCGAGAAAGATTTCTTCACACGAGAGTTCAGTTGTGTAAAGGTGCAAGGGTGGAAAAAACAAGAAAATGCACAGCTGGTTCTCCAAACACAAGGTTTTAGTGCTGGCAGACGTACACTGGAGCAAATGTTCATCACAAATAAGAACTGGTTTGTAACATTACTGTGAACTGCACCGTTTGAAACCAAACAACTGTTAACGTCAAATAAACTGCTCAGTCCTTGAGAATAAAATAAAATAAAAGGCAGAAATCCACTCTGCAAGTTTACCACCACCAGCTCGAGTCCATGATTCAGAAGAAAACAACGCTTAAAAAATTGGCTCAAAAAAAAAAAAACATGGTGAGGCAAATAACTGACAACAGGCAAAGGACAATAGTTCATTTCAGGCAAGCGGCGCTTCCCTTGATCCTCCAAGTCTTTGAGAGGAGCGAGCTTAAAACTCAGTCATCTTCTTGTGCGTGTCAGCTTTCCTGTGCTCTCTCTGGATGGACAGCTCCTGGGCTTTCTGCTGGGCCAGCAGCCGGCGGGCCGCTGACAGCTTCTCTTCCAGCTGCTTCACTCTGGACGCGTCCCTTCGCACACACAAGCAGCAAACA
>JAOXYL010000050.1:4565516-4578166 GCA_028564955.1 Terapon puta
TCACTTCACATTTTACACCCATTCATTTACATTAACTCCATATTTCCATGACATGGGCTTATTATTGTGTCACCAGCCAGTTACTCTGAATTGTATCATACTGTAGTTACATAACTGGGTGAAAAGTTTTCATTTCATGTTTACAAAGCAGCTTCCAGGCTAATTAAGCCAGATCAGCTAGTTTAGTAACTGTAAGAACGCTTGTGGTTTTAAGAACAGACATCATTGTGCTAAAAAGATGAGGGTGTAACTTTCCACCATTTCCTCAGAAACAAAAAGCTACAGCTGCAACACAGGTTCCTTAAAGAGCATCATTTTTAATCCAGCGTCTGTGGATGATGTGCTGATGTGACGTTTGGTCTTCTTGTTTGATGAGGAAAGAAACAATATTTGTGATGCCAGAAAACTGACATCTTACCTAACTTAGTCACAGTACATTAGAAACAAGGGAAATGTATAGTCTAAGTGTTTGTAAGAAGCGTTGTTCCACACTTCATTCCTGCCACACGCTTTGTTGGCCAGTTTAAAACGTGATGAATGTTTGAGAGCAGCATGCCAGGTCTTCAGCTGTCTGATGTCAATGTATATTGTGTAGATTATGAAGTTGACAGTGGAACGACTGCAGCTCTGTCTCTGTCCATTTCAGTACTATTTCAGTAAATCTGATTGCTCCAGCCAACAACGCTGTGGACGACTTCATCTTTAAGTGTCTGCTTGTCATTGTCAGGAAAAAAGTAATTAAGCTAACATTTATACAAATCATGTACAATCCATAATCCTGTACTGTGTCTTAGTCTGGCCAAACTGTAAAACTGGTAGCAGGAATAAAATATGGAACCACTTTGCTTCAAAATAAGTACTATTAACAACCGTTTATGTTGACGGGACTTTGCTTTAGGATGAACAGTGAGGCCTTGGTTTACTTACCCAGTGTATTATAGATGCCATCAGCCTCCTCCTTCACCTGTTCATCCAGTCGCTCCATATTCTGCACCAGCAAGGCCACCACCTGGCCCTCCAACTGCACAGACAGAAAGACCGAGTGAGGTTTAAGTCCTTCACACCTCCAAACACAAGTTCATCAGGGACAAAACTCTTCATTCCTCTATACATGTGCTATAAAAGCTTTCCTCACACAATTTATAGTTTTAAAAGTGCAATTTAGTGGGAAACTAGGTCAGCTGTATTATTCTTTACAATAAACTAAAGAGCTTAAGAACCGCAAGTTGTTGCACTAACAAACTCTTTGACTGTCAAAGTGACATTCACATGACACTGATCAGCTGCTCATACAGAGTAATATCAGCTATGACTGCTGAGGAGAAGATGCATAACATTTTTACTTTGTCTCAAAACGTCTCAAATCTCAAAACTTTCCACCGTGTAGGTAGTCTGCCAGCTGAATCCTTATCTTTATATTCTGCAGCATGATGTGACGTTCTGGGGGAAAAAAAACTGGTAAATTTATTTCACAAAAAGAAAAAAAAAATGTAGAGGCCTCAGTCTTGGCAGAAGAAATTTGCTTTCTGTCTGAGCTTCTCTGAACATGTCCAAGTGTTATCAGTGGAGTAAAATTGGAGAATCATAACCAAACAGAGCTCACAGGGTGCCGACCGGCCGGATAAAAAGTACTATTACAGATGAAAGAAGACGAACGGTCGACACAGATTTATGAACCGCCAGAGACAGTTGTGGATCATTTTGATTCATCTTATCAAGGATACCACCTGGCCTTCTGGCAACAAGGACAGGGGAGCTGGAAGAAGAGACAAATGTATTCAACCGAGCCTCGCTGCAGTGAAAGCGCCTCCCTTGGTGGCTGTAAAGCAGTACGTGGTTTATGGGCGCTCCGCTGCATGGTAAATGGACTGCGTTTATATTATGCCTTCATCCTACGAGCGCTGCAAAGCCACCTGAGCTACTGTCTCGCCCACTTTCACATCACAAGCCAATTCACACCCGCCGCCTTGTCTTTGACACTCATCCAATTGTCTCTTCAATTGGTCTCGTCAGACACTAACCAGCCGGCTGGAAGGAAAAAGCTTCTGAGTCTTCCACAGGAATATACTCTTAAGACTTTACATCTTTTTAGCACATTGCACTGTTTCAACCCAAAATATATCATGCTAGCATGGAAAATGAAAATTCTGATTTTAACTATTTTATTCATTTTATTTCCATGGGAGTTTCGGAAAAGATGCAGAAATTGTGTTTGCATCCTCACGCACCCATAGCTTAAACAATCCTATAGACTACTATAGACTTCTGTACAGATGGGTCTTACCATTCTTTTTTTTACCGTGGAAAGAAGTGTGCTTCTGGTTTGGTGCCAAATAACTGCCTACAGAAGAATAAATTATGCCTCCTCTTTTCTGTGTTGGTCTGTCCAGGTCACGAGAGCACCTCTAAAAGGTTGTTTTTGCTCTGAAAACGCTCTGCTTGGCCTTAAAAGAAGCCGAGCGCTGATCATTGGCTGTGGTTACCGGTTAACAATGTGTCTCAGGACAGTGGAGTCATAAACATCCAATTTCATATATCTCACCGTGAGCCTCATTGTGGTGTCTGAACTATTAAACGAAAGAGTAAAATGTGTCGTCAGTCTCAGACACAGCTGCAGGTATTCTTTAAGATTATTTGATGAATCGTCATAGTGAGGGCCACGTAGGATGAGGGGCACAAAGGTCTTCCCTCTATTAAAGGTATATCAGTACATTATTGTAGTTTGACCTTTCTCTGTGTCGCTATAAATGTCAGCACGCATAATGGGGCATCAAAAATCTTCCCCGGTTCACTGCCGTCACGACAGGCTCAGTGACAAAAACGAGGAAGAGAGGGCTAAATATACAGTGTGATGGAGGAGCAGAGAGAGAAGATGTTAACGCAGAACTGACGCCAACAAAGCTGGAGGGTGACAAAGAGAAGCTCTGGGTAACTTAAAAAGGTGTGAGAGAAGATGTAATCATGTAGGCGACATTATACACGTCACCAATGAAAGCTCACACACTAAGTTCTATATTGAATCTTAAATTTAAATAGAAAGAATCTAACCATGACTGAAAACACAGTAACAGTATACTTCCATTATAAGTACAAACAAAGTCTATATGTCAAAATTTACTCGACTTTGGGAAAAAAAAAAAAACATTCTAACAGTGACTATTTGTATCTCTAAGGATAGAAAAAGACCACATGGTATAAATATCAAGTAATATATCAAATGTAGAGCGATACTGTTCTGAGCTCGGTCCAAACAGACAATAACTCACAATGTCTGCACAACTTTGAGTCAGTAAAAGCAAACTTGGTTTGGATTCATAAACACTGTTAATCGATCTGGATTTGGATTCCAGAGGAGAAACTAAAGTATTGACTCCGCAAAGTGCTACTTCATCAATATCAACAAAGACGGCTGTAAATCCTGAACTCACCAGAGCGTCTATGAGCACCTCCGCGCCTTCCTCGCTCTCGTGGAGCGTGTCGATGTCAGTCAGCTCCTGCAGCAGGTCCACCACTGCTATGGCCACATGTGGTTCAGGCTAAGGACAATAAGCTCGCTTTGAATTTCACTAACTGAGCACTGCATTCCTATAACACCGTCACACTCACAAGCTGCCATTAAAAAAAACAACCCAGAAATCTGAATCTGTGCAGCAGACGATGCCTGACGATGATGATGTGTGTGTGTGTGTGTGTGTGTGTGTTGCTGGCGGTGGTTATTGTAGCCTGGAGCCTCTTGTTTAAGCGGAGATGAAGAGAAGCCTACAGAGGTCAGGTAAACTCACTTCTTTGTATCTCACATTTTAAAGTAGTAGTTTGTAGTTTTCAGCCCAGACTGACACCTACACTTAAGGTAAACTCCCAGACTTCACACAGCTCCCTGTATTTACACACACGTCAACATTTTTATGAAAGATACACTATTTTCAAACAGATGACACCATAATTTACTAGAACTTTAAAAAAATGCATTTGTTCAGGACTCAGGATCAGTTTGGAGTTGCTGCACAGAGGAATGAAGAATATCACCAGACTTATTTCTAGACAAATGTTAAATGCCAAATTCTATTTATGGGATGTATGAATCAAACTGGGCAGCAAAGGATATCAGTGTTTTCGTGGCTCAGGAGGCCCAGGAGCGAGTGGACGGCATTAAGCTCCACCAGCAGGTGGTAGAGGTCTGGCATTGTCGCGATCACGTGCATTTCTTGGATAATGTCGTTCAGATCGAGCTCCGATTCCATGAACCTGGTTTAAGGAGAAAAAAAAAGATTCTTAGTATGTTGCCATTTTATGTCAGTATTAATCTCAAAGTGCAAGAAAGGAATTTTGTAATGAGTAATAGAGATGTGCTGTCATCATTTCAACTTTTGGACTGCTGTCTTTTTCTGCTACATCACTTTAATTATTGGTGATAGTGAAGGGCATGGTATAAATTCTCAAGAAAATGCGTTCAAGCATTTAAAAGAAACTGTAATAAGCTTTAATAAGCCACAGTGACATTTATCTCAGTTCATACACACTATGTCAGTGATTAAAATGAGTTTTAATGAAATCGTCACATATGAGCAAGAGAGCAAAACACTTAACTGTCAGTAATGGGCTTACTTCTCTGGGTTGTCCGGAAATTTAATCCTCAGTTCTTGATTCTTGTACGACCTTTTCTCAAAGGTCAGGATCATTTTCTTCACCGAACTCTCATCCACTGGCTCTGCCTGTTTGGTGAGTATATAAAAGAGGAAGGAGGAGGAAAAGACAGAAAACAGAGGGTGAAAAAAAGTCTTCTTATGGAAACTGCTGCAATAACAACAAAACGACAACACTCTCCCGAAGAATGAGAGTGGAGCAGAGTAGCCAGATGATTTGTGTAACCAGGGGGAATGTGAGTGCATTTCGCTGGAACGAGAAGGTGATTGAACCCCTGTTGGCTTAAAAGCCTGTAAAGTGCTGGACTGATAATGACAGGTTAGGAAACAACAATTGTCTGACATTACAGAACAGTACGGCACTTTGCTCTGAGCAGCTCTTGACACCATGCATACTTGAAAATGCTGCAGTGTTGGATCAGAAGAACAGGATAATGGATGTGCAGTTTTCTAGAACATCGCACACTTGGAAAAGTTGATGCTGACAACTGAAACAGTCACACTTCTCTCAAGTTTCTCACGGTTTGTGTTTCCTGCTTTCTCACTGTGCAAGTGCTGTCGTGCTTCAGGTCTGAGCTCCTAACTTGAATACGAATGGACAGAGGTGACTAACCTTGGCACAGGCCAACAGTCTATTCTGAATTTGACTTTATATGCATCTGATGTGAATTTAGTCTTGGTCCTAGATTAAAATATTAAATTCTTAGAAATTATTTCACATTTGCATTTTTGGATGACACTGGTGTTTCTTGACCACTTCAACTTTGACATGACTGCAGCGTTGAAAGACATCCTGCGTTTTCTCTGAACTATGGACACTTTGGGTGTTAACAAACCTCACATCCTCTGAGCACTGAGAAAATGCCAAGAGTTCTCACTATTTAAACCTTAAGCTCCGGATACTAAGCTCATATCTGTTCTTAAAGGAAGAACGGTTGGTGTGGTACGTCACGGTGCAGTAGCTCAAAGCTGAATGGCATCTACAGACATAGTGGTATTAATAAATAATGATGTCTACACTTCATTTTTGTCTGTCTTAAGCAGACAATGTCAACAAAACCTTCAGTGAAACAACAGCAAATACATATTAAAATAAAAGTATAACCACTGTTTATGGAAATGGCAGTAAGTTCCCTCATAACCTGAAAAAGATTAATGACCTTTAAATATCATCATTTAAAAAAAAAAATCAAACGTAACAATTCAGTAATAACTATGTAAATAATCTGGCAAACCTCAGGTTCATCTTCATCCTGGTCCATCAGTTTCTCCAGGATCTTCTTCTTGTCCCCTGTCAGATCTTCCATGTCCCTCATATCTCCTACACCCTCAAGTCCTCCTCCCATTTCCCGGTATCTGGCCAACTCCCTGGCCCCCAGGCCTTTCTGCTGCTTCCCTCCTCTGGAGTCCTCCTCTCCTCCTGCTGCACCTCCATCCTCCTCCCTGGGACGCTTTGCTCCTCTATCAGGCTGCAAGATGAGAGAAGATGGTCATAAGGCATGATGCAAACAGGAATTTGATCTGTTTGGAAAAGTATATACTGCATTAGGTTGTAAACATGGCAAGCACTGCTATAAAAACTCACTCACTCACTCACTCCCAAGTTCTGATCCCCGTCTTAGGTTAATCTGAAGTATTTTAACTAAACAGGAGTTGTTCAAACTTGAAGAGGTGCTTTGAGAAAATAAAACAGGCTGAAAAAAAACACTGTGTTATGTAACCTCAATGACAAGTAACACCAGCAGTTGTTTCAGTGTTATTAGCTAGTGTGAGCAAGCAAGATAAGCTGAAATTAGCTGTTAGAATTCACGTAAAAAGGTGTGTTTAGGCAAAAATCATGTGTTATTAACATAGTCATTAACACACATGATGACCAACGCAAAAAGAGCATTTCTTAGTGTGATGTAAAGTGTGTAAAGTGTGTTCACTCCAAATAAACCCAAAAAACTTTAATTAAATAATTAATTTCGATAAAATAATGTTCCTTGAGCAACTGCACCGACACATGAATGTCTGCCTAGTTTGGGAAGTAAAAATAAGTCTCCATTCATTGCAGCCACATAGTTAGCAACCTGCTCAGCTAGCTGCCTGCTTTTTCATTCAAAAATAATAAATAAATGTCATACAGAGCTGCACAAGAGTAATTTAGTGCAATCGACTAACGATTAACTGACCACTGCAAACACACAACAAAGAAAAGTCACTAAAGTACAGGCTGCTTGCTGAGCTCCATCAGTAACTGTTAGCAATGCTACTGAGTACGATGCAATGAATGGAGCAGGGTTAGCCCTGTCACTGTTCCCCAACATTAATAAGCAGAAAATAAACTGTACCTGGTAGCTCAGGAGCTCTCCAACATCCATTTTCCAAGGTTAAAAAAACCTGAATGTAGACTTGTTTTGTTTAAGCTGAGGCGTTAATGACAGCGTACACTTCAGCAGCTGTGTACGCGGCTAACAACAAGCTTCACACACACATGCCTGCCGTAAAACGACCCTGGCCGCTGTCGTAAGAAGATGTTGTCGTAAACGTATACTGCTGCCAATGACACGATTACAAGCAACCATCATTTTTTAAATTAACACACATATGTCAAGCTGGAAAAAACGTGAATCCACTTAACAACGTTCTCTTTCTGTCTACAATTAAATAAAGTATAACTTTTGTTTTAAGCTTATGAACAGAAATGATTCAACAAGATATCTGACTTACTGATCCTGAAGTATTTGAGAACAAATAAACATTTGTATTTATTCTGAGTTTTTAGTGAGGTACACTGCAAACATAACTTCAGTCCAGTTTTTCCTCACAGGATACTTGGACAAAAATCTCACATTTTTATGCAGCAATAATTCAGTGTTACACAGATCACATATCAGTGGATCAAGTCCCAACAGCAGGATGAACAGATGTGCCCAGATGTTTCTCTTGTTACTAATGATCCCTGACAAACATTAGGAGCAGGATGCCTATAGGTG
Organism: Terapon puta; assembly: GCA_028564955.1. Lineage (NCBI taxonomy): Eukaryota > Metazoa > Chordata > Actinopteri > Centrarchiformes > Terapontidae > Terapon > Terapon puta. The sequence continues at coordinate 4,573,138 of JAOXYL010000050.1, forward strand.
AGACAGACGGGTCCTCAGACTGCCAAAGGGATTCATACTACATATTTGTGCCATGTGTTTATTCACAAGTATATTTTCTCAAGGGATGTTCATGGATATGTGGGACCTTTACACAGGAAAATTAGAATTTCATTATACATTACAGTACAGATATTTTATAGTATTTTGACTACTTCCTGCACAGGTGATAGTTCTACAATATCAAATTTCAGAAATATTGCTTTCCCAATGACTCTATATATGGACCTCCTATGCACATATGTTTATGTATAACTTCAAGACTTGTTATGTGTCTACATTACAAAATAAATGCTGTCGTCACACAGCATGTTTTGCTCAAATGAATACATGGTAATACAAATACGTCTTCCTGTAACAGAATCCTCACAGCTCGTTCACCTATCCTTAAATAAAGCTCCGTAACGATAATAGTAAAATTAGACACGACTGTTTCCTCATCGGACCTTGCACGTGAAATCCTGGTCTTAAGGGCTCAAATTAGCTGCATTCATTCCAGGAGAGCTTTATATGCCAAGCTGGCTTATTGTTCCAGACAGGCAGAAAATCACCTTTTCAATGAGCTTCATTGGGAAACGTATGAGTGGTGCATGGTGTAGAAGCCTCCATGGCCACTCCAGTCTCTGACCAGTGATCTGTGACAGTAGAGCAATAGAAACAACATTTAAAAGGAAGGCCACTGCCAAGCAGCCAAGCCTGACGTCCCAGCAAACACCAGGGAAAAAGCTCTTGATAAAGGGAAAGAGAGAGACACGGGATGAATGACAATAAAAAGGAGCAAGAGGGGTGTAAAGAGACATTTATATGGAAATCCCAAGGATAGAGACACAGGAGCAGAGTCAAATGAGTGTAAAGCCTCGATTGGGCAAATAAGAGACAACTCTTTCTAGGAGATCGACATATCATTTTTGGAAAAAATCCGAATTTAGGTATTTCTACAGCCACCCTTAATTGTGCAAATCTCATATATAGTGTGATAATGCTCAGTGCATAATTAATGAGGTTAATTAGATCAGATATCAAAGCCAATATTTCCAAAATTATGCACTGATAATAAAAATGTGCGATCACAAGATGGTGTGTATTAATCACAAGTTTTGTGTACCACCAGGCTTATAATTTAGTATTTGGTTGCTGACAGATGGATGTGAGCTACTATACGGTACATGAAATCTGTGATGATGAGCCACATGTTCATCTGATGTGGACAAGCCTGAATAGTAAAAGACTACAAATATAGTGAAATATCGAACCATGCCTGATCCTTTATTATAAGCAATCTTTGAGTTAAATGTGTGGTAAAGGGCAGAAAGGAAATTCTGCATTTTTTATATGTAAATAAAATATACAGAGTTATTTACTGTAGATCATTTTTTCACATAAGACATTTTAGCACATCGCAGTGGGAAAAGAAGTAAAGGAAATGATGAAATTAATTCCATTTAGCTACTTAAGTTTTAGGTATTGTGCATGCTGACTCACTGTCACACTGTCATGACTTATTTTTTAACTCGCATAAATCAGAGCTCTATTATTATGTTATTAATAAAAAAATTCCTGCAATCCAAATGATTGGCTGACAGGTCACAATGAATGCTGTTAAAAAGTCCTATTGACTTTATATTGTAACGTAATTCAATTTAGGACCACCTGAAAACTCGAACACCCAACGTGTTCAGCATTTGTTAAATAAATAAGCCATGCTGTGATAAATAATCACACAACTGATACAGAAAACATCATCAAAGAATTGTGAAATGTTCCAAACATTTTTTGTCACGAGATGTGTAGAGTTTCTGCAAACAGTCGTGATTCTGTTGCAGCTGGGCAGAGTAGCAAGACGACTGGCAGTAGCAGAGCATGAAGGATGGACTTGGGTGTGATTTCCCCACACACAGTCCATGCCCTTCAGGACACCAGTCGGACCGGAGCGGCCACCAGAAGCCAGCACAGGGTCCAGGGGAGCGGCGACGTGTGGGGGACTCTACGCTGCTGGATTCTGGATGAGCTGCAGAGGTCGGAGGGCAAATGTAGTCACACAAGCCAGGAGCCAGTTGCAGCAGTCTGGGCATAAGATGACAAGAACCTGGATCCCAACCAGTTCTGCCTCCCGGATGAGTGAATGTCCCTCAGAATCTCATTCTGCAGGAGCGGGGTGCAGCAGGAGCAAAAGACATCTGCACATGCATCGTCACACTCAGCCGTAGACACCACTGAGGTTATTTCATTTGTAAACATTACATTAAGTATAGGACAAAATAAACTCCATCTCATCAGAAATGACAACATATAAGGTTAAACACAGCCCAATACCATATTTTCACACAACACGTCAAATAAAAAAATAAAAAAACAGCAACATCCTCTCTCATCTCTTCTCTCCCCTGTTGCAGCTGACTTGAAGCCTCCATTATTACAAATCCTTTTTGTTCTACAAAATGATTAACACATTCCACAATCCCTGAAGGAGCCAGAAGCTTTTCATACACAACTGTCTGCTTAATGACATCACCTCATCACTTCCCTGCAGAATTATTCTGGGGCGACTCTGTAGGATCGTTTCCACTGAATCATACCCCATTTCCTTTGAAACAGAACAATGCAATTTCACACAAGCTGTGAGAGCTGATTGCATTAAATCACATGAGGTCAGTGTGATTGTATCTTGCTGCGGAGGCCAACATAAGTGTGCTCAAAATTCAGAGCGGGATCGCTATTAGTGAAAGAGAGAGAGAGAGATTATGATGAGGACAGATTGCCCTTATCATTTCCCCCCGCCAAGTCAAGCAGTGCAATCAAATGATTTTTCTCTCCCGCAAAGATATGATTTGAGTTATGCGTCACATCAGCAGAGTCCGTCAAAGCCACCGACCTCGCCAACACAGCTATCAAGATGAAAAACTTATCTAGTTTCCTGCAACAGTGGAGAGCTAATCATTTGCTTGGGACAAAGGTATAAATGATATTCTGTGGATTGACAAGCAAGAAGCCTTCCTGTCAACTCTGTATCACCGTCCTCTGCAAGGCAACCAAAGTAACAGAAAACACAGTTTATTACAAGGGAGAGAAGACCATCTGAAAGTAAAACCAAACCTGCTTGACTCCATGACTTCGTGGAGGGGGAAGATCCCTGCACTGACACAGTTTGTACTGATTGTGATGGAGAAGACCTTTTTCCATCAGAATAAATCTGAAAAAAGAAACCTTCTCTTTATAGCAACCTGACATCATTTTGTTCCTTGGAGTTTTGATCCATACAGCTTTTGTACAAATGTAATGAATGGATCTGTGACTGAAATGGTAGAAATCACACAAAATAAAGTGCCTGTTTGAAGCCTCGCTATAACTGCAGTGGTCAAATCGTTTTTATGCCTCTACCTCTTGAATGACCATTTGTCTATAAAGGTTCGAAACAGTTCCCCATTCCAGTGAGACAGTTGATTTACACCAAGGTGAAACCACATTCACACACACATAGACACACTGTACACACTCAGACTGATGTACCTCACCCAGATTTAACACAAAACATCATGATCATGGAATGTGATGTATTTCTTAAGTAAAAGTAGAAACAGTATGAGACAGTGTAGGCTCCTGTGCAATATTTCTCAAAGACTACGTTATTCAAAGTTATAACATCTTACTATTGTTGTGTTATCTTAAGTTGATGAACAAACTATTTACTCATGTTCCATTAAAAAAAGGTTAGCTAGACTACACTGAGGGGGCTTGAGTACAAACTCAACACAAACTGTACACCTGTGATCAATGTAACAAAAGTGATTTCCAATTTTATGAGCAAGGTTACAGAAGAGCTTGTGAACACAACAAGTTTCTCAGTTTTGGATAATTTCAACATGAGTGAGGGATTCTGCCCAGGCACAAGAATCATTTATGGAAACTGTATTTTACTGACTGCTCAGACAGTGTGGACGACATTGCGAGTCAATCCGTATGGACAGTGTCCAAGAAAGAAATTGGTAAGATTCAGAACGTGAAAAGGAGGCTGATGAATATGGCAGCACCGTGTTTGGTCAGATGAAACCAAAATAAACTTGTTTGGATCAGACGGGATCCAACACACTCACTGTGGACCTGTCCAGGACTGACGGCATGGTGCTGTAGGTGTGAATGTGCCACTGTGAGGCTGCATTCATGCAAAAGGTGTTGAGGTTGGAAGTTTGGGAGTTTCTCATTAAGGTATTTTCCAGCATTACTACTGTTCCGTACATGTTCCAGAAAATACCTCAAAAACTATGACCTGGCTTAGTGTCCCCTGACTTGAGTGTCTGAACATGTTTACAGTGTTTTAAAATAGAAGGTAAGTTAGAGCAACAAACCCCCTTCAGCAAAGAGCAGCTGAAAATAATCCTCAACATGAAGAATATCTCACTGCAAATCTGTGCAGAACTGCTTCTTTATATGCCCAGACAGATGAAATTTGTTGTAAAAAAAATTAATGGTGTACTGATGTTAATTAGTCAACTCTTTCTCATTTTCTTTAGCTTCATTCTACTTGGGCATTGACTTAAGGCAGTAAAAGTTGTATTGAAATGACAGGATTTGATCTTTGATACATTTTTCTGATATTGCAGTTTGTTACACACTGCAGCCTATACGAAATACTGCCCCACAAATAAAACTTCTCTTATCAAATGATATGTATGATTTTCAGTATGATCAGTAAAATGTACCTAAAAGTAACAATAGTAAAACTCTATCTACTCTCTAAAGAAACACTCTAATCAGTGTTTCTTATGATAAAGGAAGTACAGGTGTTTTGCAGGACTTACCAGAAGCTGTAAGACACAGATGAGTTTTAATCTCCTGGGCTGAATCTAGATCCATGTTAGTTTTTTCTCGATGTGTTTTAGTTTTGACCGAGGTGACTGCAGAAAAGAGCAAACTAACACGTGAAACTTGTGTGAGCTGGGTTTGGTAAAGAGAGAGTTCTACTTTGTTCTATTATGACACAAGTGTTCTAGAATTCTACTGTAGAAGCTGCTCT
>JAOXYL010000050.1:4679268-4689669 GCA_028564955.1 Terapon puta
CCCTTCTGTAGAACACGGCATTCCTTTAACTTTGTTGGTTAGTTTATCTAAAGCGGTGCAGTAACCAGTGGCTGCCTTCACACAGCTCCCTGTCCCTCCTGAGCTGACCAGCAGGACAGGGGTTTAAATCAAAGTCAGAAGGGCTGTGGAGTTAAGGATGACTGAGAAACTGGCTTTGATGAATGTTGGCTGATAACGGCGCTGGAGAGAGAAAACAGAGGAGCAGTGGCAGGCGGAGAGGAAAGGACTGCCAAAGGACAGCAATGAGAAGAAAACAAGAGGAAACGTGAGAGAGGAGAAAAACAGAAAGCATGGTCGATATGTGTGTGTGTGTGTGTGACCTGAGTCCTCTCCTCTCTTGCTCAGTTCCCCCCACAGGAGAGAATGTCTGAACACAAAAAGTAGTTTATCCAGGGATGGAAACAAGACTGGGTCAAACCCTCATACATGCTGATGGTTGTTGTGCGTTACTGTGGCTGCACTGTGTTTATAATGTGAGTTCCTGGATATTAAATGTCTGCAATCCTCTCCACCACATGACATAATTATTAATGCAGTCTTTCCACTCACATCTTAAGATCTTTGTTTCTTCAGAGTGGTTGTTATTTGGATTATTTAACTTTATTCATCACCTATCTCGCTCTCTAATCATCAAAGAGAACGAAACATTGTGCGATCGATCATCCGATCCATGTCATCTGCTCATATGCTGCCAATAGCGTGTACTTTTCTGTGGCTGTGGAATATATTTACCTACTTGGAATAATCAGCAAAGAAATTCCAGGAGCCCTGTGAGCTGGTTGATATGTGAGTCTCAAAGTGTGAGACTTGGCAGCTCTGGTTATAATTTGTGAGAACTTCTGATACATGCTGCCGTCACACTGATAGATGTTCCCTCTGTGCTTTGCTTTAACGTCCTAATCAATCCCATTGAAAACTCTACACACTATGATGGCAGACAGGCCGACTTCCTGTTCGCCTGCTCCTGGTCATCCTTAAATTGGTACCTGTAATAACAGAGGTCAGAGCTAATAGTGTACATAGCTTTGAAGCAATGCTCCTATTTAATCACTTTCAAAAGTAACGGCCAACTCCAACGCTCAGCTGACCAGTCCTGTGACGTCACCGCTCGCTCAACAACACGGTTTAAACACAGATCACACACGTTCTCATACACACACACACCCACAAACATGCACAAACATATTCATACATGTAGTTTATGTAAAGTTGCATTTATTGACATTTAAAGATCAAATGTTAGCCTACGTAGAAGGGTTTTTAAGACATGTTTTCATTGAGCTGTGTGAGTGTTTCTGCCGCAAATGAACAAAAGAACAAATGCAGCAACTTTTCATTTGTATTGTCAGTGGAAAACAAAGAGAAACTATTTGGCTGCAGTTCACAGATAGATTGTACACAGTGTCCATGGTGATAATGGCATACAGCGAGTACTGCCAAGGTATCACAATGTGTTGGTGTGTGTCCTTGGATTTACAGTATTATGAGCAGGAACAATACATTGCAAGAGGCAACAGAACATAACAGAAGACACGAAGAAAGGCACTGAAGAACATTTATAAATATCTGTGTGTAGGTTTGGAGTGTGTCTGTGTATGGTTATCACCTCAGACTCATTGAGGTACAGGGGAAAGGGAAACGTGCGTAACATGCAAAAATCATTAATGACTGCTCAGCATCAGAGATGGTCACATTTACATGGTGAGTTACTCAGCTTTATGATCCTGAAATGAAGAGATTTTTCTGCTATTCTGCTATTTTAGATCTGCTGAAATAATTACATTGTAAAAAGTCTGAATTCATAGTCAAACTTTTAAAATCCCTGTTTTTGTTTGGATGGATGAGCGCCGTGCTTTGCAAACTCTGTAGATGTCTCGTGCTCAACGTAACAGAATCTAAATGAGGCAGACAGACAGCACTGACTTTATCATTTATACACAAAGATATCTACATATTGTGTCCTTGCACACTGCTGCTGAAGAGAAGCAAGGCACTCACAAACGTGTATAATGTCACATCCACTGGATTGTTCTGCATCTTTTATTCACAAATCACTCAATAGACTGTTCTATTGATCATCATATCCGTCGGATAGGATCATTGGTTATAAAAAACTTGTGATGTTTTTGCAAATGACAGAAGGCTGGCAGTGTGACTATGCTGTGGTGGGACACGTTGAAGCTCACATTTAAAAAATGAAATAAAAAAGATTATAAGAAAGAGTTTTTTAAAAAATGACAATATCAAGCCACTCAAATATTCAAACCCTTAAATATGTTTTATGTGTGTGCTTTAACATTAACTTTACGATTAAATGCATCCCCTTTGTGTCCTTTTATACCTTTAATTTAGTCTATATAGTTGGTGTTTCTATATAGAATTAAAGGAATTAAAGGATTTAATGGATCTAAATATTGAATGAATATGACCGAATGACCAGTAACAGCACCAAGAACTTGTTGAGTCTCTGACACAGACACTGGTAATTGTTTTTATGGGGGTATATGCTGAATGGATGGCCACAGTACAGAGAAATTCTTTGTTATCGATGCTGTTTAATTCAGCTTGTGTGTGATGGCTGCTTCAGCTATCAAAGAGCAGAAAATTCACCTTTTTGCTCAGACCAATAACCTTTCTGTTCAGATGTGACAGGCTCAGAGTGTCTTCCTATCAGGGAATATGGAGACACTGAATCATCATGTTAGCTGGTGGCAAACTGCTCACCTAGGTAGGGTTTGCTCGGTTGCCTAAATGTGCAAAGACAGCCACTTAATTGTTCAGTAAATACATTTTTTAATACAAACTAGGCACTTTTTTCTGTTTCTAGACATTTTAGACATGCACACATGAGGACGGGGTTGTTGACAGTTACTGAATATATCTTTGGCACAGCAATGCACTGAAATGAATTAAATCTGTGCAGCCCTCTGTACCTCGGGGCAGTGCAGACGTTACTGACAGGTTAGTGACTCATGAATGATAAATGATCCCACAATAAGACCTCACCTGCTGCCGATGTTTTAATAATTACCTCTGTGTCCTGGTGTGAGTCAAAACAGCATATTTCTGTACAGGCTTTGCAGATTTCTCCCTTCAGGGATGAGACATTACACAAATTCACTGAACGTGAATAAAATGATGCTTAAAAATGCTCGCCGAAACATGATTTATTAAAATGCTGCGTTTCGGTTAAATCTGGGTGACGTGTATTTTTCTTTTATCCTCGACAACAAGAAGACTCTCACATACTTTCTGCATTCCTTACTCTATATGAATCGAGGTTTAAAGGGAAGAAGGAAGTCTTTAACAAAGAGTGAATAATGTTTTTTTGGTTTTTTTTACATTTCACATTTCCCAAAACCCTCTCACACATGACGCACATTTCCCATGTTTCTCTCCCCTTTATCACTCCATCTCTATTTCCTATAATCTTAATAATAAGAAAAGATAAGAGCTTCTTGGCATGAATTAGATCTGCTTCTAACATATAACCTGGCTGGTATTTTCAATGCTCTACTTACTTTCAGCATTTTTCCTGCAGTTAATATCTAACCACCTGTGAATAGAAACTAATGAATTGATTCATTTTTTTTTAAATTGCTGTTATCATTGTTTTTAGATTGTGACATATCTCTTCTTAGCTGCCTTCAGCCGACTGCAGACTGATTTCTGTGAAAATGACCACAGAGACATTTCGTTGCCTGTATTTGTTTTCGGAGACAGTCGTTGTCACCATTTGATTCAGTTACAATTCAGAGTCAATATTTGATTATAAAACGACTCTTGACACATACCAATGCATTGTGATTGTGTATTTCTGTATGCGGTTTATTTTTCCAACCAGTACAGACAAATATGCACAAACATCTGCTTTCAAAGGGATTTATTTCTTTTGTCACTTCCTGCTGCTCTGCCGAGGTCGTGCGGCCTTGAGCGTAACCATGGCGCGCTCCATCTCGACCTGGGCCCGCTCGTGCTGAATGTAGTGCAGGGTGCTGAGGATGGGGTACTGCTGCTGGGAGCTCAGCCATGTTTGTTTTCTTAAATAAAAGCAGAAGGAAAAACCCACTGAAGGAAAATGGAGCGGAAATGGCAGTCTGTTGAAAACTGTGCTGATAATCGATTGCAGACTTTACTGCATCTTAAAATCATTTATTTTCCATATCCCGAGTCTCTAATGCCTCCTCCAGCTGAATATTTATTTTACCCTTGTTTGTCTCATTAAAGAGGAAACACTAAAGGGAACTTGCTGCCCTTTTGCCCAAAAATAATAATAAACACACATCTGTTTGTGTTCCCCCGAGTGGACGGCAGAGGGGAATGACTGGCGGGGCATGAACTTCCTGTCTTTACAGATGAGAAAATCCACAAACTGCAAATAAACATACACAGGAATGCTTGTTCTCACTCACATGAAGCATTTACACATCCTCACTGTGGGGACCCTCAGAGATACTTTACTGTTGGTTGTCCACCTTGGAGTAAGGTTAGAATCATGAATTGAGAGAAGTTTGGTGATATTCTGACTTTTTATTTAGTGCCATCCTCAGGTCAGACTTTGAATTAGTCAAACTCTTTGGTTTATAGCAGATACCATCATCCTGTGCTGTACTTTGTGTTTAACGTGTTAGCTTTGTCATGTGACCATGCAGATAATTAGATTTACCTCATGCACTGTTTGCGCTCTCACCACTCTGCTCTGTAGTTTAAGTTGTGTTTAAGTTTTTTATTTATTTTTTACATTTGCTGTTATTTTAATAAGGCTGCTTGTGATTCTGTGAGTCTGATGTAAATACGTCTAAGAAGTGCACTGTCCTTGTTCTTCTTTCTCTTGTAGAAGCATGTGGAGGACACTGACGCTCTCACTGGTGGTTGCAGTGGCATTATGCACAGAGGTGAGTGTGATGACGTGTGTGTGTGTGTGTGTGTGTGCAGCCTGTGGAAATATTAACCCATCACTGAGCACCTACACACATCCACACTTGACACCAGGAATATGCACTTTAAGAACGCTGGCGGTTCATGTACACAAATAAAACAGCTACTGTGTGCTGCACTTTGGCTGCTCATAAGTCTAAAGGCCTCTGGAATAAAAACACACCTTCTTTTATTAGTTTTACACAGTTCATCTGAAACACACTCCTGTTGGTAGAGTGGTCATAAAGGACATGTGGGGTCCCTGATAATCCTAAATGCTTTCTGAGTATTTGTTCAGTGTTAAACTGTCGAGCTCGTAGTCAGTTTTTGTCCTTTTGACAAAAAGGCTGTAAATCTGTTCATGGAAAAATCTAAATATGAAAAAATAGAAGAAGAATAAAACATTGTTGATATTCTCCTAGATACTTTAAATGAGCTTTGTTCATGTAGACGGAAGAGGCGTTTCACACTGTATCTTCTCTGCATCTCAATCTGCCATCAAACACAGCTCCAATTTCACTACATGTGCAAAGGGTCTCTGGTGGAGGACTTTCTGTGTTTTGGTGAGATTAGCATGTCTTTAGTTTTTGATATATTTAAATTTAAAAAAAAAGATCTGTCATATCAGCACACAGATAATTTAATATGGTCTAAGTCCTTGATTCTCAAACTGTGGTACGTGTACCACCAGTGGTATGCGAGCTTCCTGTAGTGGTACGTGGAAGAACATCATAAATATTTTTTAAATGAAATTAATTTGAAAATATCTAATATTATCAAATTATCCTCATATTAGAAGTAAACATGTCTCTGTTGTGAACTGTCCATAGCTAGTAGGGTAAGCCTCACCTATTGTATGTTCAGGTTGAAAACTACCGGTCTAAGTGACTGATCCAACTAACAGAGGTGACAGCTATTTTCTTCCGACTCTCACAAACAGTATGAATCTTGCTTCAGGTGACCCGGTCTGAAGATGTGGGGTCCATGGTGGCTGTTGAGGAGGCCGCGGAGGTGCAGCAGGAGAATTTCAGCGACATATCCACCGTACTGGGAATGTCCCGACACCAGATCCTGGCTGCTCAGTTTGAGTGTTACCTGAAGATAATCCACGATCCACAGCGGACAGAAGAAGGTGAAACCACTACACCTACTGCTCTGTTTATTCAGAGCTGAGACGTTAACAACAGTATTAACACATTTTATTTTTGGTGGATGGCAGATGAATGTTGAAGTCCAGTAAAATCACTCTTCTGTAAATCAAATGAGTTATATAACAAGTAAGAAGCTAATTACACAACATAAAAACAGATCTATTTGTGACTAGATGGCCTCACCATCACTTCCACAGGTGTTTACTATAGTGCCACTGTTACAATGACCACATGAAGAAATTTAAAAGGAAGAAAAAAATATTCTCATGAAAATGAACAATATGCTTTATGAATGTGTTCAGAGGAATAACAAAGTCAATTTTAACAAATGTTTTATTGAATAATTAAGGTACTGCCCGCCACAATAATTAGTCTAATGGATGGTTCATATTTCAGCAACACCAGCAGCATGGGTCAGTGAACGGCAGGGGGGTGCAATAAGATTAAAGATACACATGAAGCAATGTCATATGTTCCACATTATTTGTTGATGCACAATGTGATTTAACATGAACTGATCATTGTGGCTGATATTTCTTAATGTGAATATTAACAGGTCAGTACCTAAATAACACATAAAGGAGAGTGGATGAAAAAAAACTATAACGCCTATTGAATATAACCTTTGTTTTCTTAACATGCACATTTCTATGAATATTTGCATTATTAGTCATCCTATGTATTAACAGTTTCCAGTGTGTGACACACTAAGACAGAAAGAGAGAAAGGAAGTGAGTCTGAAAGAAAGGAAACTTGCCCTTTGTCTGTTGCATGGTGCCTGTTACTCCTGTCCTGGACTCAGAGCTGCCTTTGAAATGTTATTTTGCGCTCCATTTCCCAACATGCCTCAGTACAACCTCGTACCGTCAGGTTTCCGTCTATTGTTGACAAGCTTTGTGCGGACCAGCTGCAGGGAGACACGTAGTTTAGATAAGAGTAACACGCCGTTCAGTGTTGAATAGATTTCTATGATTCATCCTGCCAGGGAATTTATTAAAAATGTAAAAACTTTCCTACATTTAGGATTCTCTGTTGGTGTGAGACGCTGACAGCACAGACTCGTCGCACAGCTGTCATAGTTTGTGTGTTGAGTGACGATAAAAATACGGTGGACTTCAGATTTGGCTTTCTCACATGTTTGCCATGAGATTTCTCTTCAAGCTTTGTGTACAGGAGGAGTGGAAACTGCTCTTAAAGGCTTATTAAGATGACAATAAGTATCGATATGTTGCTTAAAATAACATAATCCACAATGCCCTCATTTAATAAAAGAGCTGAAAGAAGTACTTATTCTACACACCTTCTTCCTCTGATGACATTAAATGCTTTTCCTCATTTAATATGAACTGCTGCTCTTCATCATTTAAATTTAGTTATAATTCAAAGTAGGTGTAAAGTGATGTACTCATGTGGTTGAGAAACACTTCATATTTTATACGATATAGGAACAGGCTTTTACTTTAGCTATTCTAAATATGCAGTGGCTGAAACATTCGAAGAATCTCGTCTTACATAAGAAACCCTTTTATGCTTTATTTGATTGAAACAGAAGATGAACTGGGTGGTGAACACTCTCAGAGAAAGAGCAGCCTCAGTGACTGAGCAGAGAGCAAACAGCACCACCTGTAGAAACTCAACAAAACCTGCAAGACTGAACAGGACAAACTGTTACTTTTTATATTATCACTCTGCACCTGATATGGAGACACTGTACAATAAAGAATTTACTGTGAGGACGGTCTTTTTTTTTTTTTGTATTGTGTACACCTCACTTTGAAAGTGGAGGTGGAGTAAAGTTACAGTGGGGTCTTTTTCTGTATTTGTAGCCCTCCACTTGTTCAGGATTGCAGGTCAGCTAAATCTAAATTGTAGCAGGAACTATAAAAGTCTCATTTAAAAACCCACGGCATGTGTGCTGTCGGAGGTAGAGGGGCACTCTGATGCTGGATGCTTTGTGTGTCACCGCCCTCTGTAGGCACCTACTGTAACCGGACATGGGACGGCTGGCTGTGCTGGGGGGACTCAGCTCCAGGGACTGTGATGCAGATGTGTCCTGAATACTTTCACGACTTTGACCCAGCAGGTGAAGGCTTAACATCTTTTATTTAATCTTTTATTGTTTAAATTAGTGTGTACTTTTACATTTACAAGTCTTAACTGCAAAATGATTTGCTTAATGACAAAAACTGAAACTACTGGCAGTTACAGTAAACTTATCATCGTCTCTTTAGCTCTCATAAACTCACCTTAATCAAACTGATGATGAAAATGTGATTGTGTAAATTATAATGCTGTCGTCAACAGAGAAGGTAACTAAAGTGTGTAACCCTGATGGCCAGTGGTTTCACCACCCAGAGAGCAACAGAGTGTGGACCAACTACACCCAGTGTCAGGCCCACACCAAAGACAAACTCAAGGTAAAGCACAATGCTCTGAAACTGATTTTAAAAGTTTCACTATGTTAATTGACCATTAATTGATCATTGTCCCTGCAGTTTGCCATCAGCCTGTACTACCTGGCCATGGTGGGCCATGGCCTGTCTATTGTCTCCCTCATCATCTGTCTGATCATTTTCTCCTACTTCAAGTGAGTTGTGCATTTTCTCAGGTCTGATTTAAAATTCCTGCAGTCGTACCTTTTCTGTTGCAAATGTATCAGCTACTTTTCCAGTTTTCCAGTCTACTAAATCTAATTCTGGGGGGAAAAGTTAAAAATGGTATTATCAGATTGTGACTGATATTAAATACTCAAACTCTTAGCTGTTGCAGTTTCAATGACAAAACGTTTGTGGAAGAACCTTCACTAATCTGCCCCCCCCCCCCTTCTCTCTTCATGCCTCTCCTGCAGGAGTCTCAGCTGCCAGAGAATCTCCCTCCACAAGAACATGTTCCTCTCCTTCATCTTGAACTCCATTGTTACCATAATGTGGCTCTCGCTTAACGCGGGCAACAACCAAGCTATAAATGCCAGCAACCCAGTGAGCCGCAGAATTTAAATCTCATCTCATTACACTGATGAATTTCAGTTCACTTCCCTGATCTCTCCATATTAAGAGATATGGTGACCATGGCGATACCGTTTCCTGTGTGGCAGGTGAGCTGTAAGATCCTGGCTGTGCTGACTCAGTACACATCCACTTCCAACTACTTCTGGATGCTGTGTGAAGGCATCTACCTGCACACACTCATCATCGTGGCCGTCTTTGTTGGGGAGCAGCAGCTCTTCTGGTACTACGTCCTGGGCTGGGGTGAGTCAGGAGGGTCTCATATTTCAGTGCCGAACTATTAAACTATTCCCGCAATTTATATGTGTAAAACTGGGAAAATGGCCCCTGACAATAACTACAGAGGCTAAATGTAAGTATAGTATATGCTACCTTTTCTTACAATATAACGGCTCTGGTCACAGTCGGGTACGTTCCCATCTTAAGTCAACACATGTAAGACTGGACGTAGACTGACAGGCTCATTTCATTTCTCATTCAGCTCTGATGTATTAGTAATGGGTTTCTTAATGTGAGGCTCAAATGTTTTTATATCTGTGCTGTCTAGCCTGCCTGTAATGATGAAGGAACACATGTTACATGTCAGTGTGTGCTGCCTTAAGCTTTCTTCAACTGAAAATCTGTGTAGTCACTTAAAGTTACTTAGAGGACTAGTATAAAAAATGCTCTGTTGTGACCTTTAACATGTTGGTCTCATGGCTGCAGAATCCTCTGTAGCAGCTCAGGGTCTCAGTTTGATGTTTCTGCCTGTTTCTCTCTCTTTGCCGAAGGTTTTCCCGTCGTTCCTGCCATCACGTACGCGGTGGCTCGTGGCCTCTTCTTTAATGACAAGTAAGTTGTTCAATAAAAATCTCTTATAGCGACGAGTGTATCATTATTGAATATTATTACATGAACATTAAGTGATGACATGTCTGTATTGTCTTACAATCCTGATAATAGAATAAAAAGCTTCATATGCTGTTTTAGCAGTGAGCATTTGTCTTGCTCTTTATGTCTCTACACACATGAAGATTGATCAGAAAGGTGTTTTTCATGCTCTCTGTGTTTGTCTCAGGTGCTGGATCAGTGCACACACACACCTCCTTTATATCATTCAGGGGCCCATTCAAGCTGCACTGCTGGTGAGTAATTGATAAAAGTATATTACATATTGACAATAAGGTATTCCCTTACATCACTGAAGGTTACTTTTCAATTATTTACCACATATTCTTCTTCACAATTGATTCAATACTGCTCTACAGATTGAAATACAGACACCAGAAGCCAGAAGACTTTGAAAACAATGTGAACATTTTCACTTT
>JAOXYL010000050.1:4722721-4735409 GCA_028564955.1 Terapon puta
CGCAACTTGAAGACCATAAAATAGATTAAATGGACCTAGCTGATGTATTATTGTGTGCATGTGTGTACGTCTGTGGCACACGCTTCCTTCTCTTTATATTCGACAAAGTCCTGCCATCTTCTGTAAATATGCCTGACTCATGTTCTCTGAATATTCACAATGTTGCCTGGACTGGATGTAAACAGCGGACAGAAAAGGAAATCGGTTTCATGATATATTGAAAAGCTCAGAAACCTGTGGAGTCGGTGGTGGAGGGATATTGCTTGTTTCTTTCTTTTTGATTGTTGCTAAGTGCTTGTTTTAGTTGTTCATTTGGATTATGCGACAGGCTGATTTGAAAGTCACTCCACTTTATGATAAGATTAGATATTGTTATGATAATGAAGGGCAAAAATGTGATGTATTACAGTCTGATGGAAAGTCCCTGTGTGCCATGTTTAAGAACTCTTTCTTTAGATATTTAATGTAGACAAATATTCAAATAAGAAATAAAACTTATTAAAATTATAGGCCGTGTGATCTGGGGTCATCTCATTAGATTTTTTTCTCCGTATTTCAAGCACAAACAAACCTTGCTATTTTGGCCTGTTTTTGTTTTCTTTTCCTTGTGGCGTCCAAAGACTCGCTCATTCCACAGGCTATATAATGACAAAAATAACTAAAAGGAATTGCCGATGGTCAGTTGCTCTAAACTGTGGTTGCAGTGTCCACCCTGGACATAAAGTAAAAGTAAAGGGCTGAGGATGAATCAGCACATCTGAAACAAGCGGATCGCAGATTTTTTTTCTTTTTTAATTTTTTAAAGAAAATATTAAGCTGTTTGGGCTGAGTAACAAGGGTGGATAGAAAAGGCAGCCACACACACACACACACACACATGCACACACGCAGGGTTGGCAGGGAGAGAGGTACACTAGTGTTATTCACATGAAAAATAAAGGAACGCTTAGGCCACCAAGGCTGAACTCATAAACTAAAACTCATACTTACCATCATCCTACTCAGTGCTCCCTCTGCTGCTGTGCGTAGTTGGCGGTCTTTTGATTCCAGCCACGCCGAAAGGAAATAAGCTGTCATCATTCATAATTACTTTTAGCTGTGACTGAACACTGTCATAAGCCCTGAGCCGCTCGTGGCCCCACAAACAAAGACTACATTAACATAATGGCAACAGCAAAAAACCAATTAAACGATAAGGGAAAACTAAATTATACAGACATTCTTTTTACCACTTAACAGATTGAATTAGAATTTATCTTTCGCCCAGGGGCCCAACAAGTAAAGCCACACACCTCGCTATCATTGAATCAACCCACACATCTTGAAAGCGGTGCACCTGTTACATTCTTTGGCGAGAACAGTGGCACTACTGGTTTACCTTCACAATCCAGAAAATTGAAATGGGCGTGTTTGTATCTCCAGGATGTTGCTGTAAGAAGAATCATCAGTGCTACCTCTCCCCACCTGGTGTTTTGTGTCAGCTCATACCGCTACATGACGGACTGGCTTGTCTCTCTGGCTCCTCGCAGGAGTTTTGACACCAGTCGTTTCATCTCATTCCCTGCCTTTCCAAAATTAGACCTGAGCAGTGCAGATGGCCTATTTACTGGACTGGCTTGCACAACACTCACTTTAACTCATCCACCATTCGTCCTGTGTGTATATGCACACACACTGTATTTAGTCTGATTTGAATTGATGGATGAACATGTTGTCTTTGTATGATCTGTCCATCCTTTCTCTCGTGTGTGTGTGTGTGTGTGTGTGTGTGTGAGTGTGAGATCATTTGGATCTGTCAAAATAGAGCTGCAGCAGTCAGAAGTAAGCTGATGTGGATGACTATAATGTGACTGTGTGTCCACAACTTGAATTTCACAGGGAAAGCATGTGTTTGCCTTTGTCCATGCTCTGTGTGTGTGTGTGTGTGTATGTGTGTGTGTGTGGTGTGTATGCTGAAAGCTGACACAGCTGTTCTACAGTAACTACACTGTTTCTCCACATTATCTATAATCTCACTCCCGGCCCTCCCCAATCAACTCCTGCTGCCTCACTATCACAGTTTTACCCCATCTCACGTTCTCAGGTTCTCCGTCTGTCCTCCCACCATGTTCCACAGGCTCAGCATTGGGGTGTGTGAGTGCTCTGTGTCTGCACATGGTTCTTTTTCTGTCCTTTTGGTTGGCCTGTAATGTCTGACAGAGTTTGTTTCAGTATTCCGTTGAATATTTTTAAATTGGCAGTAACGAAAAGATGGAGAGAAATCAAAATTTCACAGACAACCATTTACAGATCGAGGCCAAACAAAGGGGTGTGAAAATTGTGGACATGACAGCTGGACATTATGAGGAGACAGTGGCTGTGCCAATATAACATGATGTTACAGCAAACAACAAATCAAGACAAGACAGCATTTTTATCTCACTATGAAATGTTAGAAAAGCTGGGATGTAAAGCATTGAAGCGATACGAGGACGTGGTTTCAGCGTCAGCAGTGTTTGAGACAGTTTGCATCCATATTGAATTTAGCAGTGTAGTGACTTGTATCCCTTTAACTGTGCACAGTTTTATAACAATGCAGCTGGACAATGATATTCAACACACAGCAAAAACAAACACCAATGACTTTTTTTCTGTTGTGACCATACAGTGGAATGTTTTTGACTGGTCAAGTTAGGTTGGCCGACCACAGTCCAACTGAGCACATTTTTCACTCAGTGAGAATCATACTGAAGACATCAGTCATTTGGTAAGCACAGAGTTCACATAAGCTAGCAGGCAGAGCATCACCTGGAAGGATTTCTGAGAGAATGTGTTATACAGACTACTTTACATCACTAATTACTAAAAAAGGTTTTATCAACAAAACACAGCAAGTGTAGAAATGATGTAATATAAAGCTCTGTCTTTATGTTTTACATTTTTAATGGAAGGCATCAGAAGCTACGAAAAGATCCATAGAAGGAAACCCAGTGATACTAAGTTGGGGTAAGATAGAGGTTTTTAGCCCTCATCATTCAGGCCAAGTGGCCTCTTAGCTGGCTGGGAGCCACCGGCAGCAGGGAGGTGAGGTATTTTCATTCACCTTTGCCAGGAAAGGAAATTATTTGCACCAGAGTGAATCAAACAACGGAAACAACCTTTGTGACAGTGTGACCTGTGTGGCCTGAGAAATTGCAAAGAAACATATATTATACATTTTGGAGCGATTACAGTATTATTATTTTATTAAATTATTTTTTTGTGGGTTAGAGCCATTATTATTTTTAGAGATAGGGGGAGAGAGGGGGAGAGAGGGGGAGAGAGGGGGAGAGAGGGAGAGAGAGGGAGAGAGAGGGAGAGAGGGAAGACACAGTAACTGAGGTCCGCTGCACCGAGAGTCAGGCCTCAAACGTGTGTGTGCTCTACCACTGTGTCACCTGCGCCACAGATTATAAACAGTCAAATACGAACCGATGAAATAGTTTTATGTTATGTTGTGCTAGATGTATTATTAATTAATGATGTTGATGTTTGCTATTCTCCATTAGTGTATTCTGAAGTGACAGAAGCTTGTAGTGCGTGGAATGAAGCACAAAGGCCAGTGTCCTTGAACTTTGGCTGCAAGACTTGGTGGAAAATCACGGCATCGTCACAGCTTGCTTGGAGATCACAGCTATTCTCTGTTGAAAATAATGTGCTTTTGGTTTGAAGGTTGATAGCTTCCTCTTGTGTTATCCCGTTGTAGTTACGATTCCACCATGTTCATATTCCTCTCAGATGCATTGAAATAGTTCCTTTTAGTTAATCAATCATTAAAATCAGTCACTTTATGTTGAATATATGCCCCTTATTTGGTGGTGACATCAGAGTCAATGTTATAAAGAGGAATGCAATTATGATGTTATATGGAATATGAAAAAAATATGGGTTGTTTTTATTATTGCTAACATTTTTTTCACCAGCTTAATTGCACATTGTCTGAAAGCATAGCTTTTATTAAAACTAACCACAAATACAGAAACTCAAACACACAAGAAAATCCACAAATAGTTTTCAAAAGCAAACACTGCATTCAAAACAATGTTACTCATCTCACAATGAAATTTTATGTACCGGTATGTATGTACGTATGTATGTATGTGTGAGCGTGTGTATACAGTGTTGAACGGTTGCTTTAACCCTTTGCGCTAGCATACTTTAGATTAGCATAATTAATTAACAGCTCGCTCTATGGGAAAAATTCCAACTTTTTCTGAAAGCTGAGACATCGCACTTCAGTCGATATGGTGTCATTTCACTGGGAAGCCCGCAAGTAGTCGAAATAAGCAAAAGAGTCCAGGCGGACATTTTGAGGCTTAGCTGTTAATTTATATTCTCTTAGATTTCAGGTAAGATTCGTCTGCAGAAATCTGCAAACCAGCAAAAAATCTGTGATATATATTGGATATGTTTGCATAAAAAATCCTTGATGTATATTTACATATGTTTCCATATAAAATCTGCAATATAGCGAGGGATTACTGTATTCACACAGTGGGATGCTCTGTCCTAGGAACATTTTACATTTATCGATTTATTATTATGATTTTTTTCTAAGACAGATCTCTCCTTTTATTTTAATTTATTTTTCTAAATCAACCATGTTCTTCTTTATTTACATGAGCCAGACTGTTTTGGGGCTCAGGAGTTAAAGGGTTAATGATTGAAATGCAACTTTTTTTTAACATGGACATGATGAGAAAGTAAATTAAATAACTAATGAAAACCTTTTGAAGAACCCAAATCCTGCACATTTCTTCTTTATCCAGCTTCCCTGCTGGCAGCTATGACTGGATTCAGCATCAGTTACATAATGCTGTCATTCCACGGATACCTCTCAACTTCACTGTTTTACTTTTTTCTCCATGTTTGTCTCTGAATTGGCCATTTTGGGGAGTCACTAGGCATTAAATGTGGTGATGAATCCCTTTTCTTTCTGTACTGTCTGATAATAGTTTATTGTGGTCCTGTATGTATAAAAATTATGGATAATTACCTGAGATAACAAGCCTTGCAAGCAAGCTTTGGGAGTACATTATGAATTTGGTGCAGTGCCGTCCAATGTCTGTCACCACAGAGCCTGCATCTTTAGCTTCTTCATCTTAAACCAGTAACTTTGGCTGGTGATGAAACAGTTATTTAACTTTAACCACCCTAAATACAATCTAAACGGATCGTAGTAAAATAATAAAATACTTGTTTTCTACATTGAAATAGTATACCTGCAGTATAAATATAACAAGATAGAAATTCTGAGATGATACATTTTCTCAAATTTTTTGCTTTCCGTCCTCCTAGAGATTAAGTTAGCTCTCTGAAAATGTCTGAATCAACTGAGTAACGAGTGAATTTACAGCAGATGGCAGGAATGGTGTTCTGTTTGTGTGGCTAAGACAACACGTAGTTTCATTCCAGTTTCATACCAATTAACGTAATTCTGTGTGTGCATGTTTGTGTAAATGTGTGCATGTATACACAGCCGCTGAAACCAGGAGAGAGTGGTTATGTTTTCCGAGGATGTATGCTAGTTTACCCAGAGAGGAAAAACCAAGCAACAAACAACAGCCGCAACAAGTCTAAACAGAGGTAGTGATTTATACTCTTCAGCCCCCCCTCCTCTCTACACTTCTCTCTCTTTGCTCTCCATCTGGCGTCGGTCGGTTGTGGTTTTTGTATTCTGCAACTCTTTGTGTGTGAAAGTGATTTGGTGAAGACCTCACGCCTGGCTCGGCCAGAAGAGCGCTCAGCTTCTTTGGTACATGAACGTATGCATGTGTGTGATTACTCACATGGATCCGTTAACACAGATCAGATGACGAGATGAAAGAGCGTCGACATCTGCACACACACTTTGCTGTGTGTGATCTCTCCTTTATCTCACTTGTTTACACTTTTGCTGGTCACTGCGCAGTTAAAACTGTCACTCAGAATCAGATTCTGCCTTCACATGTGGTGACTGCCTGTTTAAAAAAACAAAAAGACATGATGTTTGACATACGTGCACTTTATTGCCTCACCACACACTTTGTTCACAAATCCTGTTCTGACAGTTGCTTGTACTTACGACATGAGTTGTTCTGATAATGGGAATGTGAATGTTTTGTTTGGTAAGTCTCTTGTATGATTTCAACGGTATGTAATTGTATTTCTACAAGTTCTCCTCTCTGCTTTGGTTTTACTCCCTGTTTCAGCACCAGAAATGTAAAGAGAATAATCTGCCAAAGCAGTGACAGAAAAGGCAAATTTCTTTGTCTGTTCTTAAAGTTTCATTATTCAAGAAAACATGACTTTTTCAGAACGGAGAAATGTCATTTGATGATCTAGCTTTCACACAGAGCAGGACATTATGTGAAACTAGATGAAACATCTCTTTCAAAGATCTTCAAAATAAATGACAATTATAGAGAACTAAAGTAAAAATAGAGACAATCATGCCACATTAAAAGACATCTGGAAACAAGCATGGAAAATCTTACATGTTTTCGGCCTCATTAGAAAAGCATGCTGGGTTTACTGACATCACATTGTGGGATTTCTGGGTAATGAAGTTTTAAAAAATTTGATTCTCTGCCATTTTTGGGGGGCACATTGTGGTAAAATTGCACAGTTCATCTTTGAGAACAATTATTCCTGGATCAAATTAAAGTTGTAGTTAAAGTAACTATGTGGGGTTTATAATTGTTTATGAGCTATTTCAATTTCATACTGATTGTCTCTATATTGTTTTTAATGGTCTGATTCTGATACACTCCGCAGACTGGAGGAGCCTGTGTTTACATGGAGGAGGAGACATGCAGGAGTAGATTTTATGATGAGAAATGAGGAATCATATTTCACAGTTCAATAAGAGGAGTAAACTATTCATTCTTTTTTTCAGGCAGACTGTAGAACAGACATGATGGAAGGTTTGAAGTGTGTCTTATGTGAGTTACTGTCACATCATGTTGGTTAACCATATGGAAGTGTTGTGGTGATGAGACAAACAGCACAGATGTATTTCTGTTTATATCAAGCTCTCATAGCAAAATGTGTTCAGTTTAAAAAACACAATATGGTAAATGGAGACAGTTTGGCCTCTGTTAATCACAAGGACAATGACGTTCAGTTCCTGTCACCTTGCTCCCTCGATTGTAGGGTCTGATTCTGGACCGCCTTCTCGCCTTCACGGGTTCACTGCAGCGCTGCCTTTTTTTTTTTTTTTTTAACATAATTATATGAGCTATAAATGGTGGATACAATATTACAATACTGTAATACAGCTTATGACTTAATGTTAATATTTGCTTTGCCACCAAACCAGATCCTACTCAACAAAATTCCTATTACAGAGTTATTGAATATATCTGTTAGATATAGGCTTACATGTGACGTGATGTCTTTATGATGCGAGGTGGTGGTGGTGTTCATGGGAAACGCAGTCTTCATTCTGGGAAGCACGAGCACTTCTGTCCACAGGGGCTGCCAAAGTCAACACAAAATGAACATTTCTTGTACAAATACACTGCTGTCAGTCAACACTTGCAGGGTGAGACTATGCTTCTTTAAGTCTAATGTTTTTTTCCTTCCTGTCTTCCTATCATATTCCTGTCAAATTATACCAGGCCACAAAAAATATCTAAAGATGGTCAAGTGATTGAAAAAACTGAAAAAATCTCTGTAAAATCCTGTTTTTTAACTTACACTGTCAGCTTTTTTTGATTTTCTGAAAACAAACACAATTCTGTTGCTCCAACTGCATCTTAGTTGTGCAACAGGCAGGGGTGCTGACAAGGACAAAATAGGAGTGATCAAACCAGCCAAGGCTGGAGTCATGTTGCTCAGCAGCTTTCTCTACGGGGGCGTCTCACACATACATTTACTTGTGAATGTACACACACACACACACACACTTATTCAGCGATGTCCTGCTGTTGCGCGCTGCAGGAATCCCTCTTTTCTAAGTGGTGTATCAAGATAAACATGCATTTAACATCTCGTTTTTTTATGCACACAGGTAAACAAACACACACAAACACATACAGTACACTGTTTGTATCTGATAGGAGCACATTTCTGTATGTGAAAATACCAGTTTTGCTATCAGAGTAGCTGAAGGTTGCCACGAGAAGGAAGAAAATGACTCTTATCTCTTGTCAAAATCTCACAGATGTCAGAAACTTTTGTTGATTGTGGAAGCAAACTATGATGCCACCGATACACAGACAACTTTGCAAAGTAAGCTGGGCATTATAGACTTGAATACTTCATATTATATCTTATTAGGACATTCCTGTCAGGCTGACCCATCAGTTCTTGGAAAGGAGAGCTGAGTGTGTTGTTATTGGTGTCTGCGTTCCCATTCAAGCTCAGCTCTGTTTTTATGTACAGGATGTGCTGGAGCTGGTAGTTAGAAAAGGGGAGAGGAGAGAGCGAGAGATGGAGGGATGAAGCGAGAGATGAGTCATTTTCTCTCAGACACTGTTGTTTTCCACTAAGCCCTGTTATTTTCGCTCATAAATGGATGCCAGGTAGTGGGTGGAAAAAGAGTCTCTTTTTTTGTTTTCACATTTGGTGTAATTTTATGATGGGACAGACTGTGGTTAAACTTGAAACATTTGCATGGACCTGTCCTAATGTAACCCTCTTTGTCTTTATATAGACCAAACATGTATTGTAAAATGACTTGGCATGAGATTAGAAAATGTGGCTTCATAGTTGTTCAGAGCTTAAATATGTTGTGACTTCTTAAGTTTGTCCACTTATAGAGCAAATGGGGACAAATATCCCACCTTTCTTCTTAAACCTGGCCACATGAGGGCTGTGGAAACACCACACTGACATGTTTTTAAAATCTTTAAAGTGATGTAATGTCAGGCAAGCAGGTTAGTAAAGAGATGCCTGTTTAAACAGACACGGAGCAATGTTGGCATTTATTTGGCTATGGCAACGCTATGAATGATGAGACTCTTTGTCTCTGTTTTGGTTTCAACTCAATCCTGAGGGCCTGTTGGTGGTGCGCGGCTATGTGTACAGTGGGTTTGTCAGAGCGTTGTAGTGAGGGGGCAGCCTGCTGTGGCTGAAAATGACCCTATGAGAACAGCTAGAGAGAAGGCTTATTCAACAACTGCACCATTTTTCTCTCTGGATAAAGGCATTTGCTGAATTGAATTTGTAGTCAAAGAGGATTTTTACTGTGAAGACCATGTGTGGTTTTGAAAGGCTAAGGCCAATTTGCTCATCCTGGCTCGCTGCTTGTTGTGTAGCAGAGAAATGGGAAACTGCTTAAATGGTGTGCAGGCATCATCTGAGGGGGAGGAATGATGCTCAGCTTCTATTAGTTGATTATCAGTGGGAGAAGGTAGTGCAGGTGCTGTGGTAAACTACATTGGTTTTAAGCGTGGGTAAGGGCAGTGTTGCACCTTCTCCTTTTGGATTCATTGATGCCAAGCTATGTGAAAAGTCTGTTCTTTACACACCATTGGAAAGCCTGTATGTGGTACTGCTGCCTGTTGATTTAAGTTGACATACACTTTTTTGAGTGAACAGGCGCAACATGATCAAGAGCAGAGTGAGAAAGGTTTTCACTTACTGATACCCTCCTCCATTTGGTTTCAGCTTCACTTGAAAAAGCAACACTAAGGCCAGTCAATCTGAAGAAAAGACTCTGTTGCTCAAGTGACCGCAGGCATGGAAGGACATGTCTCCTTACAGGATGCTGCTATATTGTAATTTCACGGTACAATCAGTTTAAACTGAGCTGAAAAGTTAACTTTATGATCTCATGGAAGAGATGAATATTTAATTTGCAAGAGCCCTGCTGGTCTGTGCTTGACTGACAGACTCTGGTGTTGAAGATGCCAGCCTCTTTTGAATGCTTCTCTATGGCATTGAATTTGAAAGAATTGAGGTGTATTAGATTAGCAGCAGAATGTATTAAAGTGAATCAAAAAACGGATGGAATGGAATTGAATTGGATAATCAGAGTTTGAATGGAAGCTTATGTCTGTGTTTGGAACTGAAGGAGCTCTTTCAAGAGGCCATTTGCACTCTGTTAATCTGCCACTGAGAGTTTCTCCTTTTATCACAGGGGCTAATCTCTGGCCTGGCTGCTGCCACTGTAACCACTTCTTTCCCGCCATGACTCACCTAAGATAATGTGTGGAAGCCACTGTGGTGAATGGCATTCATCTGCATTCATTGGCATTCATTCATCTACAGTACTACATTTCTGATAACAGTAAGCTACTGCTATCGGTTGTTCTGGATTTCTCAGCCAAACATGCATTACAAACACAAATAAGCATGGCTCGGGTCACACCATGTCATCATGAATGAAGTGTGACATGCACTGAGACATACAGCTACCTGGATATGGACGCTGGTCCCACACAGGTCTGAAGTGCTGCAGTTGTTACAAAGTTTTTTTTACACATGCTGTATAGCAGAGCTTTCCCCACAGCCTATTGGGTTTACTGCTGTATTAAAGTTAATCTCAAAGATTTTCATTTCATTGGTTTTGCAGCACATGTGGTGATAAATGGTAAGCAGGCACGTTTTTGGACTTCACTTGAGCTTCAGTTTCAGATTTCATTGCCTGTTGTCATCAGCCTTTTCTTTGTTTGTTTGGCCATAGCAACTGTTTACTTGCAACACCAGCAGGGCCCTGAAAAAACAGCAGACCGCATCCCACACAGGTGAACTGAAGAGAGGGTTTTCATTTTAAAGCCTTGTTAAAACCTAAATGTGCACGCTTGTGATTTTTCCAGCAAAGTCTCAGATACCGCGGCTATAAATCTGTAACAGCTTTTATCAGTGGGCCACAGGCTGACTCTAACCCAAAATGCCATAGTGATTTAACAGACAATTATTTCAATGAAACTCTTTGAGATTGTATCTTTAAAGTAAACAATGAACACCACCCTTTTCTCTGCATGTGCCTCTTTCTCCACCCTCCTACTTTGCCTCCAGAGATAAAAGGCGTGTCTGGTTGACTCTCAGTCTCCAAAGGTGCCTGTCTGTGTAAACGATCAGATATCCCTGTTCATAACCATGACACTGTCTTTGGATTAGAGGCATTAAGCTACCATACACCACATGGTTGGAAATGTGAAAGTGACACTTGATGTCGGATGAAGCTACTGTCTTGTATTTCCTTGTGTACATTGCCTTGAAATGAGTGCTTGTCATTGAAGTATCCACCATAGACACTTGCAATGCACCACCGTCTGAACTACATCACAATACATCTTCAGTCTGACTTGTACATCTTACTTTCCACCCTTTTAAGCCTTCTTGTGTGTTCTGGTCTATATGGTGTGTTGCTGTACAGTAAATTTTTTGATTAACATTTTTATGTCCTCAGATGTGCGATGAAATTTCCAATTATTTTATTTAACAGGGGCAACTTTAGAATTTTGTCAGTAACGATACAATTGAATTTTTAAATATTTATTTTTTTTAACCGAAATGAATAGGAGGTGCGGGCGGATTTTAAACACGCTCCATCTTGAAAAAGTCAAGCTCCTCTCCTTCAGTAAGAGGCCCCTCTGCTTTACTGAGTGCCAAGCCCTTCTCCTTCAGCCTGCCTCTCATTTTAAGAGCTTGCGAAGCCACATCAGATAATGTGAAAGAGTCCTTTTAAACAAAGACCCAGGATCCATCACTTGACTTCATTTTGTCCCAGCACCCCTGTCCTGACCCTGAACCATGTCCTCTATCATAATCACCTGGATTTTATGAGGCGGCACCCTTACATCAGTCTGCGAGTGTTTGCTGTGTGTTTGTTGTCGAGCTGAATGTTTGTTTTACTGTTGTGAAACCTGTTTATTGCATGTTGTTAAATACTCTCCAAACTCCAGTGAAGTATAAATGTTAGTGTGTGTGTGTGTGTGTGTGTGTGTGCTGGTTGGTGATTTGGGGCTGTCTATGCTTGGCAGTATAGACAAGGTGGGAGGAGTCCTCACACAGCACTGTTGTGACAGATAAAGTGATTTATCTAGCCGCTGATATGTGGCTAAGCGTTGCCATTATAACCATAATAATAATTAGCTTCTCAACAACCGTGCTGGTTACATAAGTCACAGAATAGAAAGAAATAGAGTAGAATCAGAACAGAAGAAAGTGGAATCAGAGGAGGAAAATATGAGAAGCATGTTTTGGTTCAGCACGTGTGAGTTCAATGTGTTTTTTGTAGCGTTGTATTTGGAGGATGTTTCTGTTGTGTATGGTTGTGACATAGTTCTGAGTATTAGTACCTCCTCCTCAATCCACTGCTCCTGTTGACACGTGGAAATAATACAGAGAGGAATTCACCTTTCTGCCTTTAGAGAGGATGAAGGCAGCAGTGGACTAGAGTTGCATACCGGGCGGGCTTATCCTGAACTTTTGGCCGTTGGTGGTTCCTACACAAATGGCCTCACCACTCTCAGAGTGCAGAGCACTAAGCCTTCAACTTAGGAGAGAACAGAGTTGGATTTCCCTCCAAAGTCCAAGTTGGAAAAAAAAGTAAGGTCTATGAGTCTTCACACAACATGTAATTCAAAACCTGCAAATAGTGTTCACATTGTCACAGTGTTGGCATACTGATGTGAACAATAATTGAAAATTGGGGCATTTAGTGTGTAGAATCACGTAAAACATGCCTGCGTGAGATCTGTCCTGTTCCAGGCAAAGTGAACACACAAGCACACAC
>JAOXYL010000050.1:4741798-4777613 GCA_028564955.1 Terapon puta
AGATTAAAACCTGGAGTGCTTTTGTTGTTTGTGGGGTGAGTGTGGTTATATGTGGGAGAAAATGTATCAGCAACTTATGGGCAATATCCTGCATGTGCATTTGTGTAAGTTCAGAATCTTAATCATTTATCGATTATTGAAAAGTCATCATTAAGAACTTGATTGATTTAGAGGTGTGAAATTTGCGCTTTTATCCATTTGACTTTTCTTCGTTGCGTTTCTTTGGTCTTGAAATGTGCAAAAATATAGAAATGACTGTGACCTGGATCTGGATCAGCTGATATGTGACTATTGCCTGGTTAAATCCAGTCGCAAAGCTTTACCAACAGACACTAAATTGAGGACTCTGTTTTAGACAGAAGAAAAGTTACATTTCTAGCAGCACACACTTAATCTTTTAACTGTGAAGTCAAACATGCTGCTTCAGGTCAGTATATGACTTTTTTTCTCCTTTTTAAGTTTGAACACATTAGAAAAAACACGTAAAAGGATCTCCTCAGTTTTGAAATATATCTATCTGTTGATGGCAGACGATAGTCTCACTGAGGGTGACGTGACTACATGTGGACAGTGTTTATAAGACTCAGCCAAACAGATGAGGGACACTTAATTGTGAGTTTGTGTTTGTCTATGCGTCAGGGGGTGTGCCACATACCAGCCAATCACATCATTCCCTCTGTGAAGCATACTTTTGCAGCCAACTGGGACACTCCATTAGTATCTTTCAAACACACACACACACACACACACACACACACACACACACATATATACACACACACACACACACACACACACACACACACATATATACACACACACACACACACATATATACACACACACACACACACACACACATACTGTACGCACAAATGCACATGCCCTTCTTTTTAATGGCCTCAGGCTCGTTTGCTGGCTGTGCAGACATCTGTTTGGATAAAGTTGGGATCTTACTTCCCTCTCCTCATTGTTCATATCTTATTTCGCTACCTGTAGTTTTCTATGCGGTCTACATTACCAAGTTTCTGTGTCCTTTTTCTTTGTGCATTTTTTTCCTACTCAACAACTCTCATTTAATCCAGCATGTTTTCACCACAGTTTTCCTTCTAATACCAGTCCCTGTAATGGTGTTTGGCTTGTTAAGATATCCCCAATATATGACATTTTCTTTTACCTTTTTGTTTGTAGTCCATTTTTAGCTGCCGAAACGGCACTCAGTTCACAGTTTTTAGGTACACCTGACTAAGTAAGTAATATTAATAATTTATGGACAAGAAGAATTGTACTTCCTCCCATGTAAGTGATATTATTGTGCTGCTTTCTTTTCTACGATTGTGTTGACAGTCAGACAGACAGACTCATGAAAGTAACTAACTATTCCCGCAGTGACTCCTATCTTCATGATGGTGTGTTCAGTGTTGTTAAAGAGAGTGGCTGATTAAATAGTAAGATGATTTAAGTAGTCTGTAGTATGTGGTGCTGCTGAACTATATTGGATTATACAGAGTGGTGTTAGCTTTCCTTTGTTGACAATAAAATAATAAAAACTAGTAGAATGGTGCATTAAATCCAAATGAGAGTATTATGTGCAGTCTACTGCAGATTATGGACTACCTGAACTCAGAATAGGTTGTTTGTGTTCACATGCTGTTACTCTTATATGATATCCTACCTTCATTTCTTACATTTGATGAGAATTAGAGTCAAACAAGAATTAAATAGGTACCTGGGATTTGCCCACACCCCCTCCTTTTTTTTCTTTTATCCTCATCAGCATTTTGACTATCCAGTTCAAACCCAAAGATGTCAGAGCAAGCGGTCTCTGTGTAACATCGTGGTGCAGAAACATACAGAATGGCGGTTGAGTTTTCGAGCGGTGGGAGTGTGTGTGCATGTTAAGCTCCGGCCTGTTGTATTTTACTGGACTGGAGTTTATGGCGGTTAGCTGTTAGTGAGGCACACTATGAGGCAGCTGGTGGTAAAAGTAGGCCATGCTCCCTATTGTGCCGCCTATAGAGCGAACCCCTCTATACGCAGCAGATTCCATTTCCTATGTTACCCTCCTATACTGAGCCTTAAACAGGACTGGGCAGTACAGACTTGCTTCTTTAGCTTTAAAGAGAAACTACCGCATGTGGGAGCAGAGAGGGAGAGTGCGAGTCTCACAACTTTTTGTCTGCCGATAGAAAGTGCTGCTTGGTGGAAAATGTTGTGCTGAACTACTTGGCCTGGCTTTCTTATGCAGTGTGTGACCACCTGAGAGAGCAGAGAGGAAAAGGAGGCCTGCCCCCCCTCCTTGTCCCTGCATCTGAACTTCAACACTACAAATTGATAGTTTGACTATTTTTCAGAGGCTTGTTGATTTTAACATAGGCGTAAAGTCTGTGGTGAACAGCTGTACGATGTAGGAAAATGCACATGCATGAACATAAATGAGATCAGTTTTGATAATACCTGTCTCACACTCATCACAATAGAACAATAGAGGTGGGTGGTCTTGAACTTCTTTTCTCGTTCATTAACATATTGCCTCTGAGCAGCTCTGGCTGGATCTATTCATTGGTGGGATTTGACTCATACTGGAGCCACAATTATTGCATTTGAATAGAATATGTGGACCTTAAACAGAGACTTGGTTGCATAGACGTGTATTCACGCTTAACTACTTTAAACAAAGAGGCTCCTCTTTCAGACAATGGTGTCGTACTTTTCATTATTGATCCCTGGGGAGAAAATTGCTTGCCACCTTCACCAAGAGGCCAGAGGTCAGGGTCAGCCAGAGAGCAGCAGCCCTGCATCTGCTGTTTTGGGACACTTTTATATGGTGGTGTGAACTTAGGTCCTAAGTTAAAGGGACAGTCTCTTTAACCTCTGTGCTTCCCCGTCACTAAGTTCATACCATTTCAGTAGCACGTGGCCGCTCTTTAAACATGTGATATGAGAGGTAGGAAAGGCAACAGTCACACAAGAATGCTAAACATTCTTTGAATGTATTTATGATACAAGAGAAAAACGCCTCAGCATGTGGGTCAAAGACGACACGCACACTTTCTGTTCTGGAGTACTTAGTTCCTGTTCAAATATGAATATATAATAAATAAATGAAATGAATCATTTTTGCTCATACTTTGATACAATAAACCATTAAACACCTGGGATTTTTAGACCTCTGTGTTTTCTGAGGCCATGTCTGATTGTGAAAACACCAGGTCGTCATTAATTTTCAGGCTCGCTCTCAGTGTTGTAGTGACAAAATGCTCAAGCATAGTGATTGTATTTGTGATGGTGGTGCAGTTTCATCAATAAATTGACAAGTCCACCTCATGCTCCATTTAAAAAGGAAGCCTCATACAGCACGCAGGCTGGTCATTCAAGCCCACCTAACGTGAACTGCATAGTGTATAGGGTGCAGACTAATTCATATTAATATTGCATGGGACGTGTCCCTCTTTCCTCCGCTCCAGTCAGATGGTCTTGTTGTTTTAGCAGCTCACGGGCTATATAGGTTTTGCAAACTGGAACATCAGATTTATGATGACAGGGAAGCACAAGGACGAGCGCAGCACAGTTTGGCTCGGCTCTGAGGGGCACAGGAGGGGCTGGAGTGAAAATGAAAAGAAAACAACAGAGCTGCTTAGACCTTTTTAACAAGAAACAAGTTCCTCGCTGTTGTAATCTGTCCTGTACTGGCTCTCTGTGTCTTGGTAGAGTCATTTCCAAGGCAGTAGGGGGAGTTTAAAAGGCATAAATACATACATATTTTGTGTGAATTCTGAAGGATATTTGAGCTTTGAAGAGCTCAGCTGAGGGTTTTAAATGCTTTAATTTGATTAAATATTAAAGTTAGTTTTTCCTCAAAACTTGTGTCTGAGGGGAATCCTCTCAAGGGGTCTTGTGAAAATTATTTTTCACTTGTTTAAAAGCACTATATAGATGACTTTTTGCATAGTAGATTTTTGTAACCAGTGTGTGACCAGATGGTAACATAATTTACTAAATAAAACGCTCTCTGATTTTCTTGGTTGCCTATAACAGCCTGTGGACTGATGTCCGTATCAGGGACATGGAATCGTTTATCTGTAAAAATGCAAGATAAGTGATGTTTATGTGTGTTGAGTGCTCTGTGACATTTTTGAATGCATGTGTCTTTCACTTACACTGCGTGGTGACTGAGTGTTAATGGTCTGCCTCATAGGACCAAGTGTTTACATGCTATGAGGAGGTTTATGAATTTTAACTTGGTGAAATGGCACCCAGCTGCACTGCCCATCACTTTGAAGAGGAAAATAACATCAACATTAGCACAAACAGACATACAGCCTGTGCTGTAATCTGTCCTGATTATCCCTCTCACTAAATGTTTCATCTGCTGACATCAGGTCACTTGCAGACGATTGCGTAGCTCTCAGAATCAACAAATGTGTTTATAGCTGAGTTTGGAGAGAGATCAGATTAGAGATTAGAGGTAAAAATGGAGAAAGTGACAAACAGCAAAATGAACATAAAGGGGACAAAAGATTAATGACACGAAGATATTAAAGATGGCTTTTGTTGTCATGACAGCAGAGATTTGACTTGAGTACCCGTGTTAAAAGAGCTTTCAGGTCGGAGACCCAGTGAACCAATGGGTAGAGAAACTGTCTTGAAACTAGATTTACTTGGATTGAATTGAATTGAATGTGAAGTAACAAATGGCAGATGTCTTGTTTAACATTAAGACATCAGGATCACAGTGCTAGTTTTAACATTGAAGAGGTTCACATGCATATGACCAACCTTATGATCGAGCGTGTTTCACGAGAGCAGGAATAGACTGGTTAAAAGGAATAGCAGGTGTAAGGAAACCGAGGGGTGTTGTTATCACATATCAGGCTACAACCAAAGTAAGACTGGTTTTATAATACCAGCAGGGGTATTGATAAATAGTATGCAAGTTTCTTCTCCTATCTCTTATGTCTGACGTTGTCAAATACACTTGTTCTTGACATAAATCTGGAAGACAACAAATTCTAAAGGATGAAGTTTGTGGTGCACAGTCCATATTTTGATGTAGCTGTCTGTGATGGATCCATGACCATGAATGATGCTGGTGATGGACTAGAAGAAGCAGCTGTGTGTTCTGGACCTGGCTTTGACGTCACAACCTGAACGGCAGAGAACATCAGGTTTAAGATGAGCCAAGATAAGATGAGTCTTGTCTCTTTACCTGCACAACATGTACCCAGTCATGAGAGCTAGCACCACTTCTTTTCCTGAAAACTGTGGACTGAATGTCCTCTGAGGCGTGTGTGCAACCTGCACAAACACAATAATTCACCATGATGAAGATGCAGTGTAAAACAACAGAAAAAACGTCTGGCTGACTGAACTGATTTCTGCTCAGACCCTCTATGCACGGCGGAGTCTAGAACTTCCTTTTATCACATAATGTGGCACAATGTCAGAAAAAAATAATGTTTTTAGGGGCACTGACCCAACCTGGCCTGGTGTCTTGTTAAAAATAAGCACAGTTTGATGCGTTTGCGTTTGCCGTTTGTCAATTTCAGTTTGAGAAATCATAGCATTGAGATCCAGACTTTGTGTATACTGGCCTTTTTCTGTTTCTGTTGTCTGCACATGTACACACCCAGGACATGACTTTGAAGTTGAAATTAATCCTTTGGTTTACATTTATTCAATGTTGGTAAGACTCTTAACGCAAAAGTCAGTTTTTAATGTTCCGACTTTTGCAAGACTATTGATGTGGCATTGAGTTGCGTCAACACCAGTGAAAAACTGTGGTTGCAGTAAATCACAAGGCTGTAAGCAGAATTCAAGGTGAACAGCAGTGCAATACAAAACACAGTGTAACTAGAGTCTTTCTTTCTATAAAATAGAGATAGCTTGTTTAAAGTAGACTGTCATGAATGATTAGTTATTATAAATTACTGTCAACTCTTAATGATGGAAAACAACTTTTACTACTTCTATCAGCTCACTGTCTGTGTTAGGGTTAGCCATACACAGATAACCTTAGCTGTGTAACACATTTGATAAATGAGTGTCCACTCACACACCTTTTAATCACAATGGATCCATGAAGAATTCATTATATACAACTTAGGTCTGTTTTGTCCAGCAGCATATCCTCTCTTCTTTCTTCCAGTTCACTTCAATTTATTTTGTTGGCTTGGATGTTATATTAACTGATGAATAATCACATAAAGATGATGATTTACTTAAATGAACTAAAACAAATTTAGAGCCAAACATGGGTTTTGATTAATTTAATCATTTTTAAGTAGGGATGTTCTTACTGGCTTTAATGTAAAGGAAGTCCATTACTTAGTCAGTTACATGTCGTTCACTTAAATAGTGATTAACTGTGCTTCTGACACATTGAAATAAGACATATATGAACTAAAACATCCTCTACTTATTTACTACCAGCAGCTTTTTATTATTTTACCCAGCAGAAGTGTCATTGTCATAGCTCTCCTAAGAGATCATTAGTGTTTGCACATCATGCCATTGCAGCTGATTTAAAAAAAAAAAATACAAAAAAAAAACAGACTAATCCAAATGTTGTAAAATAAATAAATTATTAACACCTCACACACACATTCTGTGTGTCTCTGCAGTCTAGGCTGCCACTTAAGGAGATTTTTTCCACAGATTATTTTATATGTATTATTTTCAGGTTATTTTTAAAGACGTGACTTATTTCTGCTTTAATGAAGATGTAGGTAGATTAACATAGATATAGAAATAGTGTATGTATGACAAAACAGAACAGAGATCCTTAATAAGAGAGAAATGCCATTACTATTCAGCCTAACCAGCTAAATAGTCTGCCCCCTTTTCTTTACCAACTAATCATGTTGACTATAAATAGATACAAATTATTTAGCAGTATCAACAATGAGAAACAAGTGAAATAAATCAGTGTAAGATAGAGTGCTTAAAGGAATAACGAAAGGGTTGTTAATTACAGACCTGGAGGATATTCACACTAATATTAATCAGCATCAGTAATGAATGTTTTGCTGTTGTTTTTCTGGATGTGTTGAGATGTTTGGCTCGCTGTTTCTCTCCATTTTGCCCTCTCCATCTTTTTCATTATTCACCTGCTGCAGCATCAGGAAAAAAAAGCTGTTTTTCTGCCACGATGACTAATGGTTTGTGTCTTGTTATTGTGTGCACATCTGTCCTGTCAACACGCTCCTCACCCACCCGAGCACGCTCCATAACCTGAATTCATCGCCGTGTTTGTGAGGGCGTCGAGCTACCGAGCTCACATTTGAACCACATAAACACAGCCGAGCACATGAAGGTGCACACAAACCCAGCCCAGATAGCAGCATACTCCTCTCACATTGAAGTGTGTGAGTGTTTGTGTCTGTCTGTCTTTCCTGGTGTTGTATATTCCAGGTAAAGGGACCTGGTGTGTGTGTTGTTTTCCTGGGAATCAGCTCTGAAGCTTCAACTAGCCAAGATGTAATCAGAGCTAATGGAGTCTGAATATGTTTGTGTCCATCCTCCACTCCCACCTGCCTCTCTTTTCACCGTTTCCTTCTTTCCATCCATCTTTCCTGCGTTTTCTCCTGTCTCTTTGTCCCCGTTTGATATTATCCGAGCCCTACTTCTATGCTGGTGAGCTCCCCGCAGGCTATATTCTGCAGCCATGTGACTGGTGCACTGTTGGATGCACCCCCTCCTCTCTTTGTCCTCATTTGGTCTTACCCTCACACGACCTCTCCCTTTCTTACTCCCTCTGTGTTGTTTGTCTACAGGCCTAGATCTCTTTAAGCGTAACCTTAATCCCAAAAAACCTCCTAACAATGTGACTGTTGCTTTGGAAAATTCCTTCTCTTTGTTCTTTGTTTTGATTTTTCCCTCTCTTTTTCTCACCTTGGATCTTCTCCTTAAATTGAACTAAACATTCAAATTCTGGTATTAGCTTGATATGAAAACCAAGACATCATGATTCCCTTTCCTGTAACAAAAACAAGAAACTGACTTTATTATACTTTAAATGAATGATAAGTCAAATTTGGTAGCGTTCATTCACAAATACAGACCAGAGTTAATTGTACAATATCAATCTAATCTGTATGGCCAAACACAAAGCACTCTGCAGCCCATTGTCTCATGTCCCCTCATTAGCCATCATTTCAGATGTGTGCGTGTGTGTTCATGTGTGTGTGTGTGTTCATGTGTGTGTTCTTTTCTTGCAAAGGGTTAATGCAATGTGAGCTGTTCAGCTGAAACATATTCATAAGGTCACATCAGCATATGGATTAAGATTTGATTGAATACCCAGCTCAGTGTCTTTGTCGGTCCTCTCTGACTGTATTGTACTTCTTCTGTCCAGGAAAACACCTGAACCTTCTCATCACATCTTCTTCATACCATGTTCTATTAACCCTTGATAATTTCTCTAAGTTTTGCGTCTCTTCAGTCGGACTTGAGACAGAGGGTCTCTCGGTACACACTGATATGTATCAGTTTGCTCACAGTTGGCTCTTCGGTGTGTGTTACTCTACTGCTGTTTTTTCATGAGGGACAGCCAGATGGTGTGAGTTTGTGTGGAATATTTCATCTTGGCAGTATTAAATGTATCAGTCATTTCATAGCATTCGGCAAATGGCCCTCTTTCTGTCATTACCTGTCTTTCCAATCAACATTGTAATTTCATGATTTTTAATATTTTGTGTGTGTGTGTGTGTGTGTGTGTGTGTGTGTGTGTGTGTGAAACTGAATCTACTGAGTCACTCAGCCAATAGCTGCAAGATGCATAGTGTGGCTGTCAGTGCCTTTTGCTAAATATGCTAACAGCCACCTGTTTGTATAAGAAGAGAAACGCACACCTCCTTATCAAGGATACACTCAAACAGCCTCACACAACCCACGAGCGGGAAGCCAACTGATTTCAGAGCTTTGTTCACGTTGTGATTGTCGGATGCAAACAGAGAGTACTCATTCCTCATCATTTTGTGTTTCATGTGTTTCACTCACAAACGGGGAGCTGTTCGGCATCGTCTAATGTTTTCTTTTTCTCTTCTCAACAGTGATGGAGCCCATGACGGTGACGACGTCGGTGGTCGGACCGGAGGAGTTTGACCGCAATGCTCCGCGGATCTGTGGTGTGTGCGGCGATAAGGCCACCGGCTTTCACTTTAATGCCATGACGTGCGAAGGCTGCAAGGGATTCTTCAGGTGGGTGCCGTCCCTGAGTTGACAAGTGCATGTTTTGGGGGGTTTTAGATATTCCAGATGATGGGATTATAGGACGTGTGTGTCACCATTACATTTGAGGTGGTGTAAGCTTTAAGTGCAGAGGAGGTGATTTCACTATGGATGCTATTTGTTTTTGTTGGGCATCATGTGCTTTATAAATCATTTGTTAACTTTTTTTCCCTGTACTAAGGTTTTAGAAATTTTGCTTATTTTTATTTTCATATAAGTTATTATCACAAAGGATCATTTTCACTCCGTTATTTAATTGCACCTAGTTATCAGTTCATTTTTGGTTCTGAAATGGTTATACATGGGTTGCATCTTGAAGTGTTTATAATATTCATTTAGTCATTTATATGAAAGCTTATCAGTAATAATTGCTCACATTGCTTATTACATCCTGCCAGCATGCAGCAAGATGCCACCCCCTTCTACTATTATTTTGAATTTGTATTTGAACCATCACTGTGAATAAACAATTCAAGATAAGTAATTGAGTAATTACTAATTGAATCCTATAGACGCAGCATGAAGCGTAAGGCCTCCTTCACCTGTCCGTTCAACGGCA
The DNA here is from genome assembly GCA_028564955.1 of Terapon puta. Lineage (NCBI taxonomy): Eukaryota > Metazoa > Chordata > Actinopteri > Centrarchiformes > Terapontidae > Terapon > Terapon puta. Next base: position 4,751,589 of record JAOXYL010000050.1, read on the forward strand.
GCTGCACCATCACCAAGGACAACCGCCGCCACTGCCAGGCCTGTCGTCTCAAGCGCTGCATTGATATCGGCATGATGAAAGAGTGTGAGTTGACTTTTTCCTACCGCTAACATTCCTGATTGTTGTGATAGAAATACAAGTTCAGCAGCAAATGCTGCAGTTTTAGCATTTTTTTCATGATTGCCTTTGACTTGTCTTCACTGTTGTATTCTTCTGTTGTTAGCACTATAAACCCAGAACTAACCAGAATGTGGACTGATGGGATGTTTTCACTCATTTCCAGTGCAGTTATACTTTATGCTTTAAATTAGTGTCTTACCCTATGGATATTTAAAACAAACCCAAGTTTGAAATATGTAATTAAATTACTATGTACAACATTATTATGTCATGAAATTGCCACATACAGTAGAAGCTTTCTAAAGGTTGATACTGGGTTGATATTAAGGAAGGATGTAACATCTCAGCCTCCTCTTGACATGCTTTTGATGCAATATTTATGTAGGCATCTGACAGAGAAGGTGCTTCAAATGCTTCTTCAGGATCACTGCTAAATGCCAAAAACACAGCCATTGCTGCATGTACTCATATCCAAATAGAAAATATATTCAGTGCAAAAGTTAAAATCAACCCATGGCATTAAACCCAAAATAAGACCTATTAATGTTTTCATTGTTGTTTTTCATTTTTATTGTTTTATTGACGCTCTTTATCATGCTATCACCACCAGTACTATATCTATTTAATGCTGGAACATGTTTAGATGTACTAACCCCCTGAAGAGATTAGAGCCAGCCATAATGGATATGCTGAAGGCACGTACTTAGCAGACTCCAAACTCAGGCTTGGGTTAAATAGCAATATCAAAAAGTAATTAATGTATTTAAACTTGCTTTTATTCTTCCATCATCACTGCAGTTCAGATCGTGTGTATTTAAATACAGTAGTTTATCTTAACTGAATTGAAATGATGTTATCTTACAAAAGGCTATTTGATGAGTTCAGTGCTGCTGTCTAACCATGTTGGTTCAGCATACAGTGTCAGTGTCTATTGTAAGTCGAGGGGAGAATGAAACATCACCTCACTTCACAGTTAACACTAAATGACACATGTCACAACTGATTTATAATGACTAATGTAGAAGGCTGTCTTTATCTTGCATGTTGACAAATGGATCACATTAGTGAGTAGTTATTTTCTCATCAGTCCTGCATCACACTAATTTCACTTTAAAGTAAATCAACCAATTAGACCTCATGCATCCCTATAACCATGACTAGAAGTAGATGACCAGAGAAGAATAGGAAGGGAATGACGGAAGCCACCCAGTTAAACAAAAGCACTCTTTATTTAAAAAGACAATGGTCTGGCCCACATTTTCATTCACAAACTGTGTGTTTGTGTGTGTGTGTTTTGCATATTTTGTGAAACAGAGATCATGCCGGGCAGAGCTCAGACTGATGATAACCATCGTGTTGACAACAAATAACCGCACAACACTGAGTTCCTATATTTCATTGAGATAAAATGAGATGATTGTGAATGGGAATACAGAAAGACAAACCTCTATATACTAGTATAATACCAGTATAAAATGTTTTGTACAGCTAGTATACCAGTCCATGGGAGGAACGGAACAGTGCAGCTGCTCTGCTTGTCTCCATTTTCTTTTTGCACAGAGAACTTCAATGCTGCTTTCATACTCTACACTACCTTTACAAAACCACACTTTCTGAGATAAACCTATTTATAAGTTCCCTTCCTGCTAACTCTAATTTCAAAGCACTATCACTCCAGGGTGCCGCTGAAAAGAAAGCAGGATGCCAGCAATTAGTTGTTTGACTTTCACAAGGTATTCATCTGCTGTCTGTGGCTGGAGCGAGCACTGTCAAAATTTCATTATGCATTATAGAGCCGCTTGTCAAGCAAACATCAGACAGCTTCACGCTAACCGCACATACTTCTGAGTTCTTATGTGCACATTAATAATCATTTGTGCCCTGGCAGCCAGCTTTAGCTTATACAGCCCAAATCTGGAAATGAATTGGAATTTGCTGGCACACTCATACACTTAATATGGCTATACCCTGATGTAAACGTCCCTCCTTGATAAATGTATGATTTCTCTCAGTCAAACAGTATGTGTACATGGAAAACAAATTGATCATCTATAGCAAAAGCAATTATCAAGCCTTATTGCATCTGCATTCCTATCTGTGAAAATATCTTTATTAACTAGAAAATACAGAGAAGGGACTGATCCAGAAAAATATTAAAAGTGCCTTTCCACTTACTCCATGTAAACGTGGCCATGTGTATCTGCTGTGTTGCCATATGAGGTATGTCCTGTGACCTGTAGTTGCTTATATGTCCCCTGAAAAGGGAAGAGACATACATATGTTGAGTGCACATCTTTTCATGTTCTTTCATGAGCATGTTGATAACAGCTACTTACTTACTGTGTGCAATCAGATGTGACAGGCTTGGAAAGAGACTGAGATAATGTCATTAATATCATTTGTGAAGTAAAGTACATGAAAGTGCCATCCGTTACCCTTAGGATGAGATTTAAGGATGTGATCACACATACAGTCCCAATATAATGTTTTTAATAGAGGATAGTATAGCCTGTTGATGGATGCGTATTTGATGTGTACACGTCAGTTACCCTGTTTTTAGGTATTTGTTTGACTGCTTTTGTGCTGTTCTCTCTCTCTACTGTTCTTTGTCTAAGCTTCACTGCTATTCAGTTTAGAGCTGTGTTGGTGTATGTGTGTGTGTTTGTGTGTCCTCTGTGAGCTGTGCCAGCTGAGTTCGTAGTAAACACCCCTGTGCTGTCCTTGTTTGACAGAGGTTAGAGCTATGCCAGGAAAAGACTTCCCTATGTGTGTGTTTGTGCGTGTGTGTGAGTGTATCTATTTGCATGCATACTGTGTTTGTCTGTTTGCATGGGTGTTTATTTGTAACAGGATTAGAATCGGTGTTTGTGAAATGTTTTAGCCCTTGGGTGATTGAATGCTTGCTCTCAGAGCTTCTCCTGCAGTGCAGCCCCATGTTTGGCTTCAATTTTTTTGCGTTCTGTCTCTTTAACAACCTACATCTGCATTACCCATAAGTGCCAGATGCTCAATTTGTATACAGTTAGACAAAAAGCATGCCAAATGAAGATGAATATCCTCCAAAAACACAAATGTACAGTCCCCTAGACCACTGCATTTAATTTACCTTTTTAAAGCATTACCATTTGTGTGAGCAGGACACGTATGTGTTGCCTGAGCATGATGTAGAATTAAATGTTCTGTGACTGTGTTTTACAGTTTTACATTTGCACAAAAGTAAACCCTTGTGATATCATATTTGTTTAAGCTGCTTAAGCATCCAGCAAATCAATTACAAATGAGGGAAAAAGTGTTCATGGATTAGAAAAACAGGTTGTTAGACTTCAGCCCATAATGTAAGGACATTTTTCTTCTTCAGTTGCTTCATGTAGTGCCACCTAATGTGTCTATACCCCTTGCCATCCTGCCACCATGCACAACACTATTGTGATCTACTGATAAGCCCTTTTGCGTCACACTCAGCATGTGTGGGTACTGTGACGCCTGACTGACCTGAATTCACCTCTTGAAAATCATAGGCCCTGGGCGGCAGAAATATTGGCTGGATACCAAATCCAGCTGGACATATATCACACCACATCTGAGTGTTAGCAGGTTCCATTGTGTTTAACTGGTCGGGCGGCTGGTTAATGAGTAAGCCTGCTGTGAACCTCTGCTCTCCTCACCAGGCAGACTCTGCTTTTCCCTCTTGTTCTGTCTCTCTGGCATTACTGGTGTTGACCAAACACCTTTTTTTTTTTTTTTTTTACCAATTTCTCCTCTCACTGTTTGCCTTTCTCTCCGTCTTTCTGTCTTGGCACCTCTTCGCCACACAGAGCACTCCATCACCAAATCCAATCAATCACTTTCAAACAGCAAAGTTTCTTTTGGTAAACCTGTGTGTGTCTGCCAAGAACTGTAGGGTGGTCAAGATGTTCCTTTGATGGTCTGTTGTTTTTTTGTGGACTCCTGCCTTAATGATGCCATCCAGGGCTCAAACTTGGCCAGAGGCTGACTGGTCCAATCATGTCCCTGCCTTAGAATAGCTGCTTTGATGGCCTTTGCCAAACTGACCAAACTGTGCCTATTCATGATTGGGCTTCATGCTGCATACTTGGATGTCCTCACCACAAGGAGTGGTTATGGGCAGCCCGTTCCTGGCTGGGGACTGGATGGACATTGGAGTGCAGCCAAAGCCTAATTAATGACGGTGGGTTAAAGGAGATGAAAGCCAAGTAAATCCTTTGGTTTGCTAAGCAGTCAGATTTATTCTGTTGCCTTTTTAAGCCTGTGTAGCCAAACTGTTGTTGTTGTTGTCTGCATCACCACATTATGCGGTTATGTAACACTGCCTCTGTACAGGAGTTGCAATCCAGGGTGCAGTCACTGGAAATCCACTTCAAATATAGTTGTTTACAGCTTCCAGGAAACTAGTATTTAGTATGAAATGCGTAATCTGAGCAGTATTTAATTTAGAGTCATCCGTGCCATCTCATTGGCCTTTTAACACTGCAGTTACTGTAAAGTATGTATTTAGTTTGTGTATATATTCCTTTGATCTAAGCAGTATTTACCATTTTGAAGTACGTTCCCCAAAGACAACACATTTCATCGAGGTTTTAGCCGCAGGTAAGGATAACAAGAAATGTCTGTATTAACACATCAAGACATTAAAACTGTTCAGCCAGTTAAAAGATGATTTAGAGAGACTATTTCAGGTTGTGTAGAAACATATAAACAAAATAGAGTAAGCTACTTTTGTCCAGCATTCAGCCTACACCAGCAAGGTCTCCGTCTCTTAAAAGCAGCAGGTCACCGAAAACTGAAATATAGTGTCCCCAAAGAATGAAAAGTAAACCAGTTTGTCTGCAGTTCCTTGACCATCTGACTTGCCGTTGTATCTGCACGTGTGGTGACCTCATGGCTCTTAGCCTGTCTCTCTTTGGCAGTTGCAGCCCGTCTGGCAGTCATGCTGTCTGTCTGTCTGCACAGTTGAGTGCTTCATGGGTAATCGGTCACTGTGGCAGAGAGTCAAAGGGATAATATGCCATGGCATTCAGGGGTCAGTGCATTACTCCAGCAGTGACTACAGTGTCCCACAGAGCCAGGCTTCTGGGCGACCAGAATGATGATGATAAAACACCTTGGAGAGGTTAACTTCATGTTGAACAGTATTTCTGTATTTTGGTCTGTTTCTTTGTGTGCATTTTTTGTGGTGCCACAGTATGCAAGAAAATCCATTTGCTAGATATTTTGATCACAATGTGAGATGTGGTTAATAAGTATTGTTGATTTTTGGTTCAGAGGTAAGTATTTGTTCTGACTATATAACTGTACAGTCCTGCCTGTGGGTACGCTGGAGAGCCATCATAGGAGGCATCAAACAGTGATGACCTAACTGTCCTCATGCTTTTTCCTCTGGACTCAACCATAACCTCATGTTGGGAAACATATATACATATATAACTCGTACCATAATCAGCATTTATGATACATGCATGGTTGCATTTAATGGCATGTATAATCTCATAACTCAGTTACAGTGATAGTCATATAATGTCAGTTTCTATTTCAGTAATAAACCAGCTCTATATATAAAATAGTTTAACAAGTTTAACCAAAGGAACAGTGTTTTTTCAGACCACCTCATTTAAGATGTCACATCCACACACTGAACATTTAATCCACCTGTTTTTCATGTTATAAAATCTCTTCAGGTACAGCAGGTACACAAGGACAGTGCATGGCTATTTACAGCAGCAATTACCACAGGTTGGTCATTTAGGCTGCTGCTAAGTGTTGTCTGTACAACAATAAAAATCACTTCAGGTATTGTGTGCAGTCAGAGCAATGTCAGGTTCCTGTTTCAGGGTTGTGTAGATCGCAGATGACTGAGATACCAACAGTAGAAGGACCTCAGAGAGTCTGTCTGACTTCCAGGTGAAAGTGAAATTTGAGGCTTTAGATGGAAGTGTTGTAGCTAATGTGATTTACTCACTGTTTCCAATATATTCACACACTCATGCTGCATTTATTTTTTTTTGTATTCAAGTTGTAATATTGCCTTATTTATCTCTGGTAAGATATTTTCACAGTGGACATGCCAAGACTTTCAGTTCTGCTCTCTTCTTTTGTGTTACATGCTGCGATAAGTTAATGACTGCAGTAGTCAACACCTCCCACATTCTTTTCCATAACAGGATTTTAATGTGAAGTCACTCATTGTCCTACATTGTGATGCAGAAAATCTTCAGTGAGGTTAGTTAATGTTGCCAAAAGTTGACTCAATTCTTTATTTATAGCAGCCAAAAGGTTTGGAGTTTGGCAAAGGTGGCAATTAAATTAAGCATGGCAGCCTATTCCAAATGACCAAAAAATATTTAAAAAAACGTACATGCACAATAATTGTTTTTAATGTCTCTGAGTTTACTGTATTTTAAATCCACTAGAGAGAAATAAGGCAGTTGCGATCTGTAATTAATCATGAGCGTCGTGAATGTGAAATTACAAAGTAATCTAATGCTCCAAGATGTGAAAGTGGCGTGCAAACCCAGGCATCCCCGAAAGATCCTCTCATCTTGTTAAACCAAAGGAGTCACTATAAACAGTATGTCTAATCCATTCTGCACCACTGTGCCACTCTCCCTGCAGTCTCTTCTCCGGCAGCATGAATAAGGCAAAAGGCACTTAAACATCCAACACCCGCTGCATCAGCTGTATAAAAAGGCAGCAGACATGGCAGGCCTGTTCTGCGTGCCAGACTGAGAAGATGTATGCTTCATGTAACCTGGGATGGAAATATTTGGAGCTTACATTACAGCTCCCTCGCCTAGTTTTGAAAGTTAACTTTGTTTTACTGCCGGAGGATACTTTTTTTTTTTTTTTTTTCCACGGCTCACTCTTTAAGCCACAGTCCATCCTAAAACTGGAGTAATTATTCATGTCATCGCAGCTAGTTCAGACAGTATTTTGGGACATGAACATTTCTCCTAACATGCTGCGTGAGGGAGAGAACGCCTCATGATGTCACTTTTAAAATGTCTTGATTTCACTGCGTGTCATTAAGCTACAACACAAAAACTACTTTGCTTTCAGTGTTGGTTTTAAATTCATTTCCTCATCATATAGCCCATGATTAGGGTGAAAAAATTAAACCCACATCATTAAATTAACAAAATCCCTGCAATGTTCTCTACTCAGAATCAGAATGAAACTAAAACCTTTCCTTCACAAGAGGAGAGAAGACTAGGCCTTGACATTACACTAAAAATATTGACATTTTATTTTGATCTTTGGGAAAACCTTGTCATCTGTTGATATCAACATTGTGATGCAGAACAGTTTATAAAGAGCATGGTGACACTGTGCATGTGTTTACTTTCACTAAGTTAGACACAGTGAGAGGAGCCCACATCATTTACAGCCCAGTGATGCATGTCGCGGCCTGTGAATGAAGATACCTATTGGTTAAATCCAGCACTTGCTTTCAACTGTCTTTCTTATGTATTTTTGATGGATTCAAACATTCTCACTCTAAGTATGGAATTTCATTGTCTACAGCTTCATGAATGCAGCCCAGTAATACTGTACTCAGTGTTTATCTGATTTGCTTCATATTTTCTATTATTTTCCTTTTTACTTTATGCAACTTTGATGTCGTTGTGTGCTATTGTAAGATGATTTAATATTTCCTGTATTCAATCCTCTATTGCAGTTATCCTGACAGATGAGGAGGTTCAGAGGAAGAAGGAAATGATACTGAAGAGGAAAGAGGAAGAGGCAGCTCGCGAGGCGATGAGGCCGCGGCTGAATGAGGAGCAGGCCCGGATCATCTCCTCCCTGGTGGAAGCTCACCACAAAACCTACGATGCCTCTTATTCCGACTTCTCTCGCTTTAGGGTTAGTGCAGTGTTTCTTCTTTTCTTCCAGGTCTCACATGAATATGGGTTGACCTGATGTTGGTGATCATGATGAAATCCAACAGAGGGGAGGCTTCCTCAGCACATAATAAAACATTTTTTTCCACGTATCAGTAAAAAGCAAATAGATGCAGAACATTTCACACACTGTGTCTGTAAGTCAAAAAACATAACATAAAAGTCTTGGTCCTTTGAGAAGTACTAAAGTAAGCACACGGCATCTGAGTGGATAAATGGTTCACTTCTAAACAGTATCACTAAAAATAGCAAATGAACTGTAGGAAATATTAAATGAATATAAACAACCTTCTATGTATCACTTAGCTATTTACAGGCTCACTATGTGGAGATAATGGCCGCCGGCATCAACAGTGCACATTCTGTGCAGGAATATATTATAGTGAGCGAACGCAGCAAGATATGCATTGAAGCAGCAGAAAGCAAAGGTCACATTGATTAGATAACTCCATCTAGATCTGTGCTCACTGCTCTAGTAGACAAATTTGTCCAAATAAGATTGACTCATTGTCAACAGTTCTGTTTAAAAGGATGAATTATGATAACACCTGCATGTTCCAAACTGAGAACACATTTACATCTGATTAGTCAAGTCTTGCTTTACATTTTCACATCAGACAAAATGAATCTGGGGACATGGGCTGATGTCATGAATCAGTCATTGTACATGAAAACAATAATGAAAAAAACCCTATTTTAATCCAAAATCAAACCCCTGCCTAACAACTGAATACTCAGGTCCGTTGTTGTTGTTGTTGTATGAAAAACTGCAGTGGTGAAGCAGTCATTGTGGGCTGAATAAAGGATTTGACTCTTCCCACATTGAACTCTTTTCCAAATTGTGTACGGCAATAAGGACTTTGAAGTGCTGCCTGTTTAGTGTGGATGCAGGTGACATAAATTCTGAGGCTATATTATATGATGTCTGAATAGAAAAGCTAGTCTGTATTGAGTTTTGTCTGTAATTAATGCCAAATATTTATACATTTAACCCAAATCTCAATGTACATTTTCTTTTAGAAATATAATTTGATTCAATTTGCATTTTGGTGCATTCATGCATGTTGATGTGGGATGACACGCAAGTAATTCATACTTATATAACTGAACTGCACCAGAGTTGCACGGTCACATCCACATTTTGTTTAACGTTTTCATGTACTTGAGCATGTTCTTTGGTCTGATGTATCCTCTGTGGTGTCCATATCAGCTAAGATCATGTAGACCTGTGAGGTGGTAGTGACAGCAAGATGAATTAACGGGTGCTATTCCAACGTATGTATGGTGCCTATGTAGGGAACTGTGGAGTGAAATGAATGTGCTGTGTGAAAGTAATGGAACTCTGCACCGCTCCTGTGATCTTGAGGGAGCTGTAAGTGAAATCTGTTACTGCAGTTGTATTTACTTCAGTCCAACACGTCAGCTACCATTGCCCGTGTGCTTTCAGTTTACTTGACACCCGTAACATGAGTCACTAAAGGCAGTCATCTGCGCGGCAGTGTTGTCGTATTGTCTTCCTCCACGTCATGAACTTGATACTTTTAGACGCATTCTCTCTGCGGACCATAACAATTGGGTCGTCGAGTAGATGAGATGGAGGGCACAGATTAGATGTAACGTCTGTGAAATTCTAAAACATTTCTTCCTGTGTCTGTGATTTATTAGTGACAAGTGTGGTTCCAGCACACACCGTGCAGACAGCCACAACCACACTCATTTCGGGTAGTAGACATAAAACTTGATTTTACACATGTTGAGTTGTGGGTGTCACTTTGAACTGCGTGTGAACCGTACAAGATGATGAAATGTTAATCCTAAGAATACAATATGCAAAAACTAAATAAAGTGGATGAATAAGCCAGTGCAGTGCTGCATTTTTTTTTTTTTTTGAATGCAAGTTAACCCTCTGGGTCATGGCGGTCACTACAGCGGACAGCTACCAAAAAGGAACTTTGTCTTTAATGCATTGGTTTCTATGGTGGAACTGCATTTCAGCCTCAAAAAATCTTGACCATGGCTTCCATAATTTATGCATCAGACGGTTAAGACCCCTGTCCACATAGCAAGATCACTGAATGAACTGCACTGAATAAATACAATCCCAAGTGAAAGTTAAAGATTTTTTAGAACAAAGTGATGCTTTTCGAATAAATGTTTTACAGTGAATACGTTCATATTTTTGTTCCTCTGTGTGTATTTGCAGCCTCCAGTTCGTGAAGGCCCAGTAACACGCAGTGCCAGCAGAGCCGCCTCCCTTCACTCTCTCTCTGATGCCTCCTCTGACTCATTCAACCACTCGCCTGGTGAGATACAGAGTCCTTCTGCTCCTGTTCTTTGTGCTTTCATAGCTTATGGTACCTTCACCAAGGACACAGCTGTGAAGAGAGCTATTGATTAAAAAACTCATGACATAAAATGAAAGGGCTTCATAATATATTCACTTCTTAGTCCTTGTGTATTTATCTACATATGCCTACTTTACACTATTGTGCTTCTTTGTTCCTGTGCTTAGTCATAAATACTTCACACAAAAATGTTTTATTTGTAGAAAATAAATAATGTTCAATTTTCTTCTTATTTTATATTGTGTATGGATATGATATAAAACACAGGTACGAGTATCTGAGTGCTTCTGCAGTTACTGTAACAGGCTTTTACATTGCCTTAATCTAAAAATTTATTTAAAATGTTATATTTCCTCCAGCTTATTATGCGTATTTGTATTTATCTAACTCTTCATTCATTGTTTTCTAGACTTATTTTTTATGTATTGCTCACTAAAGTTTCAAATGTGTAACTTGATATTGATCAAAGGAATGAAAGTCACCTCTGTATTTTCCTGATTACTCTCCTTCCTAATCCCCTCCTCAAACAGAGTCCGTGGACACCAAGATGAACTTTAGCAACCTGTTGATGATGTACCAGGACGGCGCCAGCAGCCCAGACTCCAGTGAAGAGGACACAAAGCTTTCCATGCTGCCCCACCTGGCTGACCTGGTTTCCTACAGCATCCAGAAGGTCATAGGCTTCGCCAAGATGATCCCAGGCTTTAGGTACAAGCTATATGCACTGCAGTGGTTGAGTGTGCCAAAGCAGGTGGACCGGATTGTAAAGTATCGTTTCAGGGCAGCAGGATCCATTGCTGTACACTGACAGCAAAGGTCAAAATGTTCATCACAGTGTAGCTCAAAGCGATTATATGTAACTGATACTGGTTCTTTGTAGTAACACAGAGTCAACTTTACTGGTGTTTTGATTCAATCTAAGGAAATTCAAAGCAAGCTAAAGTAAGAGATAAAGGCCTGCTGGTTCTAAAATGTGAGGATCTTCCAAATGAAAAGAATGATATTGTGTAACAATGTGATAAGACACTTTTCTTTTGGCTTTGTTTTGTTGTTGTTGTTGGTTTTCCTCTACAGATTATTAGATAAAGTAGAGACACAACAGACTGCTGAAGCTGACCTGTATCCACGTCAGCAGGAACACCTTTGGTTCTCTCAGAAGGGCTGTGATATTAATGTGCAGCACACGTTACAATCCTCTGCTTCCATTAATCATATTTTATCCACATTGAAAATTCAACTCTGTCACCCTTCAGTAATCGTCCGTTCTGCTGAGTCCTGGTAATGGTTTGAATTTTAATTTGTTAAATGGTGAAATTCTGCTGCACCCAACCGGCAGCACGCACAGACAGAAAGACCAGCCTCGTGGAGGAGCTCCCGCCCACACACGGAGCACATTGATTTACTGCATACATGAATGCAGAACATTATCACTTAAGTCAGGATGCTTTTATCACTCCCAAACAAACAAGCTCTTCCAAGAATATGCTGGAACAGGCTGGAGCTTTATAAATACATGCTGAGCTGTGAGATAAGTTTGTAAATGTATGCACATACAGAGACCACGTAATAAAAACATAGACAAGACTCTGTACCTGCCACACAATGTGTACTGTCACTACATGTGTGTTTGCATGTGGTAAAAGTGATTGCTTTATATTTGCATACATTTATTCCTCCAGCGACCCAAATATTTGACTATTTGGAAGTCGTTGTCGAAGTCAGATATTCATGTTTTTGTTTGTTTTTTAAGCTTCACTGATGATTGCAACGATCAACACACAGTCAGAAGTTAGTCAGTTAGTTCTGTTAGTCAGCAGAAAGTGTCCAGATAAGATCAGTAAAGCGGCCATGAAAAGGACTGTCATGTGTTCGCTACAAGTGGGTGAATAGCACCTATTTTCTGAAACATCACCACTGTCTCCTGACTAGTCGTCAAAGCAGAGATTGTGCAGACCGACTGACTGATGAGTCAGGCTAAATGCCGTACAGGGGGCTTGAGCGTACGCAGTATAATCACAGCTAATACAATTTGTTTTACTGTTGCTACAGTAACTGCATAATACTGTATAATGTGCTGTGCTTATCACACACACACAGACGCACACACAATTACAAGCATAGGCGGTGAAGTAGAACTTTTTTGACAGATAGTACCTGTTATCTGTTAAATGGATATTGTCGCAAGATGAATGAGGGCATTTAGATATTTTCTGTGGAGTGGTTATTTTACGGATGTGTTCAGTATAAACAAATGGTTGTTTTTCCATCCAACTTAATTCAAAACACTCTTAGTAGAGGGTGTTTTTGCCACAATGGATAAAAAAGCACAGGCATTTGCTGTAGCTACCTCATTGTACTTAGTAACCTGCACCAAGGTGTTTTAATTCAGAATGAAAAAAGTAACCAGAAACTACAGTTGTCTTTAATTTTTCTCTTTTCTGGCTTTTTATACTGTTTATACTGAGTTTTTATTATGTGAGCATTCATGTTTTATAAAATTTGCTATTAAACTACAGAAAAATAAAGTTATTTATTATTTAAGTTATTTCATTGTCATTAGCTTTGCAATCCACCAGAGCTGGTCTTCTATCCAATTGGAAAAGTGTTCTTGTGTTGTTAGCTTTGTTGGATAACTTTATTATCCTCGTTTCTAGTTGATGATTTGCTCAAGCCTACCAGAACTGGATCTTTTAGGCTGATATTTGTACTCATATTTGGGAATATAAGTAAATTGTATTGTATTTTTTTACATAAACAACAGTTTTGAAAAGGATCCTGTATTTGTTTGATTATTTGATTTGATCACAAAATTGTCATTCCCTATACTGAAAAACATCCTAGTCAATACTTTATGGTCGTGAAACAGTGAATCGTTACTGCTACAAAACTATGTTACATATATCCTTAGCATCTGTGTACTGCAATGTCTCATTATTTATTGGTTATTTATGTTTTTGATGCATTATCCCTGAAGTTAAAAAGCAAAATAAACAAAAATAAGTGAAGACACTTTCAGTAAGTCTATCCCAAGGTCAAATCCTATTTGTGATTGAAATCTTGACATCAGCAGCGCAGTAACATACTGTATCTGTAACCGTGTGTTCCAGAGAGCTGACTGCAGAAGACCAGATTGCTCTGTTGAAGTCCAGTGCCATTGAGATCATCATGCTGCGCTCAAACCAGTCTTTCAGTCTGGAGGACATGTCCTGGAGCTGTGGAGGACCTGACTTCAAGTACTGCATCAATGATGTCACAAAAGGTTGGTTGTTTCTCTGTGGCTGGAATGAAATGATGAACCACAGATTCAGCACATAAACAGATAAACAGCATTTTGGACTTTGGACTGATACACAACACTGCACACAGAGTGTGTCGGAGATATTGATTATTGATCACATAACCTCTCAGTTAACACACTCCCCCTCTGCCTTGTGTGCCCCGTACTCCAGAAGTATCCGTGAAGTCCACGACATGATTGAAAAAACACGCCCGTTCATACGAGTACAAGCAGAGCTACTCTATCACTAGTCTCTTTAACTTAGTTGTTTTTAGGGTTTAATAGCATTTCTATAACTCTTTTTGTCAACATTTGCATCCCCTTTTTTGTACAACAAATTATTCAAGATTTCAATCAGTTGCTTGTGGAAACCACCAGATGCATCAGGCTACCTTTGGATGCCGTGGCAATAATAATATTTCCACTTCTAATAATGTCAGAATGATATGTATTTGTATGCCGATGCCCTTGCCTGGTTACAATCAGTGCAGTCATGATCCATGGAATGTCTGGGCTTGACCCCTCATGAATGCGCCTCAGTTACATCAACTCTCTAAAGACGCTCATCATTTTCACTCTGTGTGTGGCTTTTAGCACTGGTGTTTGGTGAGTTGGGCTTTTTTTTTCTTTTTCTCCAATCAGTCATTTGAAGAGAAAAAGGCAAATTCTGTGCCAAATGTATGCACATTACCTCATTAAATAGGTGCAAATATCACTAGAGCACAGAGACACTATTTACTTGGTGGTGCAGGGTACACTTTGAGGTTTTTTTTTTTTCTTCTTTTTTTGTTGGAAGCAGCCATGCAATCCTTTTGTGAATTTGCCCTTCAGTTCTTATTCATCCATGCACATAGCTCTCTGTAGTGTTCTCTGTCAGTGCAATGTATAGATTGATCTTTATGTTCATTCTTAAGTCAGTAGAAAAGATGTTCTCTGCAGCACTAATGGTATGTTTGTGTCATCCCTGACAGCGGGTCACACTCTGGAGCTATTGGAGCCGTTGGTGAAGTTCCAAGTTGGTCTAAAGAAACTCAACCTGCACGAGGAGGAACATGTGCTGCTCATGGCCATCTGTCTGCTCTCCCCCGGTACTGCCTGTGTTTATGTGTTCATTTGTGTGTAGGTGTGTTTCCAGCTGAGCCGCACTGAGGTTGTTAGTAGACTGACTGAATAATAACACCCTGTCATCAAGGTATAAACAGCGTAGCACGGGTTTTTGTTGCTTGTTGACATAGATACACTTAAACAGGGAGTTTTAATGTTTCCAGTAGCACGTGAAAAAATGTTACCAGAAACAATACGTATACAATAGTTCAACAGAATAAAGTATAAAGGTACTGAATGAATGAAGCCATCATGCATAATTATCAATGGTGATTCACCACAATAAACCAAAAATTATTTCTACTATGAGAGAAAGAAAAACGATAGGATTCAACTGGATATGGCTTCAAAAGTCCGCCTCCTCTGCTCTATGGCTGCCCTCATAATGGACATACCGATACTTACGCTGAACCCTTTCCATCCTCTGACAGATCGTCCTGGTGTCCAAGACCACAGCCGCATTGAGCAGCTTCAGGACCACATGTCGGAGACGCTGCAGGCCTACATCCGGGTCAACCACCCAGGCGGACGGCTCCTCTACGCCAAGATGATCCAGAAGCTGGCTGACCTGCGGAGCCTGAACGAGGAGCACTCCAAGCAGTACCGCTCACTCTCTTTCCAGCCCGAGCATAGCATGCAGCTTACCCCACTGGTGCTGGAAGTGTTTGGCAGTGAGGTGTCATAGCAGCAGAGGAGGCAAGCTCGCACATGTGTACACACTATTCACACACAGGATGATTAACCAACACTTACCGCCTTTGCCCTAAGAAAACCCCAGCCGTGATGTACCTGGACATGTGGGAGAAACATGGATAATCAGACAGATAGACTGTAACTTTCACCTCTTCATCATCTGCCCATCCTCCTCTTCCTCTGTACCTCAAGCAGCAAGACTCAGATACCTGGACCTCTGGATTTGTGGATTTCAGTCACCTGAATATGCTGTGGATTTCTGCAGCACTTGGATAACCAGATTATATTTTGACTTTTCAAACACAGTACTGCATTTAGTTACAGCATGGAGTCACCCTGACTTATAGACATCTTGAACAGAGCGACATCCTGATCCTCTCCACATCCACAAACTCCAAAAATCGCCTTTTCTCATCACCATCTTTCCACAGACATCACTGCTAGATTCCTGCCACTTTTCTTACAGTACGAGCAGAGACAGATGTGACAGTCACATCCCTTTTACCATCATCCTCAAAACTCGTTCCATTTTCATGTCATCACAATGACAAACAGGAATAGATACACAGATTTACATCTATTTACTATACTGGCACTTGTGAGGTAAAGATGAATTGCTGGCATTTTATAACTATAAACTGGTGTTGATTTACAGTTTTACAGCAAAGAGATCCAAATATATTAAAACATCAACATGGCCAGCTATGTGCAAACTTAAAATAATGTTATGGAAATGCACCATTTAAGGGTTTAAGATGGAAGTCTAGCAGGTGTCATTTCCTTCTTAGCCCTGTGTATCTATGTATGTGCAAAGAGAGGTCTCAGACGGTCAGTTAAAGTGAAGAAAGGCAGTTTAAGTGGGGAAGTTTCAGTGCAGGAATGGTGAGGAGAAAAGTGAGATTGGGATGAATGAGTAGAGGATAAATGCTATGTTGGAATTCCCTGATGACAAGACAAAAGGGAGTTTCACAAAACAAGAATGTATGTATAATGCTATATAAATATAAATGATACGTATAAGCTGATATATACATATATATATAAATATATAAATATATATATTTAAGAGAGTGAAACATGGTTGCTTCCATGGAAGCAAATAGTTCTGAGTGTTGTAATGTAGAAGGCCCCTCTTACGTGTGTGTGTGTATGTGTCACCTTTCAAAAGACAAATGTATACACACATAGAAAAGCATTCAGAAGTGTATGAGGAGTCTTTCTATTTTTTTGGTGTGTGTACAGTATATGAGAATATTGATGGACCACAAGGGGGTGTGTGTACAGGCTCTGAGTGAGGGTTTAGTGCAGGGAAACACTTCTCTGTTGTCGTTTTTGGACCTGTGAAGTTTGTAGACTGACATACGCAAACACAACATCATGTTTCGTGGATAGTGATTATCCAAAAATATTTGTTCGGCTGATTAGATTGCTGCTAAGACAGTTAGAGCTGGATAGTTGGACAGAAACCAACTACTGGCTGTTGCCTCAGGGAAAAGTTTATCTGATGATATTGTGTACTTGGTGTTTATGGTGTGTGTGGCGTAAGCTTACAATCATAAGACAGAGATTGTTTTTGAAGCTCTTGGCATCACTGTGATTTCTAATCATACTAAATAACAGTATAAGTAAGCTAAAGGTGAAACCTTTTGAAATAATGATTACTACAAGATTTTCATTCCTAAGCATATCTGTTCAAGTAAAGCTAAAATGGTCTTCATTATCTCACAGTCCATTAGAGATCATTGATCATGTTTAATTAAATGGTTACATTTCAAAATACAGTCATCTGTATTAACACATTGAATGATTAATATCAGCCTTAAGTTTAGATTTCTTTTCAGGGCAAAGTGAATCATCTACAGATGGTAGCAATGTACAGTAGTTATGTATATCTTCTAGTGTTTTTGGAATGAAATCCTTCATACGTTCCTAACAACAAGGCAGAATTCATGAATAAATGAGAAAGAACTTTTTTATGAAATATAAAACCAAGCCTCATACCTTTTTGTCACATTTCTATTATTTCAACACCAGCCACATAAGCGAGGTTTAGGATGTTACTTTTCAACATCACTACATATCATATCACGTTTCTGTCAACATAGTGTATGCTCATCCCTCATGCAGGCCTGGATCACCCCCTTGTGGACAAACCTTGTAAATACCACTTGCTAAGTCTGTACATAGTTAGAGATTAATGTAGGAAAAATAGAAGAGAATTCAGTTGTTGATGGCAAGATGCTCTGGATATACGGCACTATATGCAATTAGGAGATGGACTCTTACATTGTATCAACCAGAATGGAGAGAGGTGGCACCCTGGTCAAATTACTGAGTTGTTTCAGGGTACGTTGATTAAGACTGTCGGATTTAGGTTCAGCAGTTTGGCTTTATTAGAATTTACCAGTTTAACAGATGCTTTCACACACCTGTTCAATGCAACGAATATTTGGAAAGAACCTTTATCGTACCAATCTGGCCAATATAGTCAGTAATAAACCGCCAGTTTTGGTCCAGACCCTTAAATCTGATGTTGCATAATTGCAGATCCTTCATTTGACTAAACATTCCCGTAGGTGGTTGTGTTGATCATTCCAGCACCTAAAATAAAGAGTGTGAGCATCCTTAACTCCGGCAGCCTTTTAAAGTTCCCAAAAACTCAGTATGTTTTCACCAGGAAGTGTCTTCTCTGTCCATTCCAAGCTTATGGATGTACATCTTTTCTCTTTCTCTCTCATTATAAAGTCTATCTATAAGCTCTTGACAAGTATACAGTATATCCATTACATTTTCAGTTGGTGAAAAGCTGTTTTTTTTTTTCCTCTATTTTATTTTGTTCTTTTCAAGATTGTCAATTTTAATGTGTCAGAGTTTGCTATCTAGGTATTGCTTGGCTTGCTGCGCTGAGATATTGTTTTATTGAAGCAGAGATGAGCATGGTGGACTCCTGGAGCCTTTTTCCCACATGCGAATGAACAAGTCCCCCTTCCCCTTATTCCCCTGATTTCAAGCAAATGAAAACAGAATAGCCCTTCTTGACTAACCATGGCTTCACTCTCTTGCTTGGACAGTGGAGGAACACTCATTCTTCTTACTTTTTCTAGTGGAACAAAAAGAAAAAACACTTGTACAGCGTGCAGCCGTGTTACACCTGGAAATGTAACCTGATAGGAAGGAACGCAGCGGAGGGAACTTTTCATTGTCAGTGGAAAGGAAGCTCCATCTGCTTGTCCACGAGCAGGACGTCAAACACAATCAAGTTATCATGAACTAACACTGCCTCAACGGACCGACACAGGATTTAGCCAATGGCAGACTTTTGCAGCAACAGCATGGGCGTGCCTCTTCATTCATCACCCAACCACCTAACCGCCTCTTCTTCTGCAATAGCAAACTACAGCAGGATTACTCTTCATAGCTTTAACTCGGCAGACAGTCGGACTCTGCTTTCAGAAAACTGCGCTGCGCCAAGGGCTGGCGGGAGTCTGAGATTTAGAGGAACAGCTGCTGTGGAACCGGACGTGTCACTTTACCAGGAGAAGAAATGACTCCGTTTTGACCCTGAAAACCTTTGGATTGGACCTCCAGAAGACTGTTTTAGAAATCTGTACAGAAAATCTTAGCGGAGAAAAAAGTATTTTTAAAATGAGGATTACCACAGGCAGACGTAGGCAGAGTGACTGAAGAGATGTCGCCTCCTAAACCCAAAGTGTGACGTTACCTTTCTCACTACTCCGTGTCTCGCATCGCAGCTCTTGAAATTCAGATTTTTTAAAAAAAAATCATGTTTTGTGTAAGAACAGTTGTTCATCATCCACATCGACATCATGTTTCAAAGGAATGCAGGGCAGGGTGAGGGGGTGAGGGTCTGCTCAGTCTTCAGGTTCTGAGAGTGAAACATCAGTAACAGTAGCTGCGTTTTGCTCTGTTGATCATTTTATTTCCGTTATTAATGGTTCAATTTTGACTTGTACATGGAGAACTTCAACATCTGGCTTACATTTTTTTTTACACAAATGGTTAATGTGGGCGTCGTTGCTGATGTCCGTGACGCGAGAGGCCGTCAGCTCTCAAATGAACCGTAACAAGGCCACAGTCGCCCCCCCTCCCCCTGAACTCTCCTCCCCTCAACCCAGGTCAGCAGCTCCACCTCAGTCGCCTTACTTACAGAAACCTCACTCAGCTGGAAACATTGAACAGATACCTCAATTTACAGGAGAACTTTTCACAATAGCCTTTCTGGGAACCAAACATGAACACACACACACACACACACACACACACACACCACAACGCTCTCCTCAGCAACCTTTGCAGTGTTTTTTTACGTCGGACAGTGAACTAGTTGCCAGTTGTGAACAGCCGAAGGTTGTCCCGTAGAACCCTCTCTCCAGTAGAGCAGTCAGTGTACGAGTGGATCCCAATGTTTCTAAATGTCTAAACTGTCACGTCTGTTTTTCTGCTTCACTCAGCTGATCCTCATCTCTGCCTCATTCTGTATTTTCTCCTCGTTGTCTCTACAAACGGATGATGTGCCGCTAAGCTTTGGCACCGCGTTTAACCAAACATACTACCTCTCCCTTCTGCACGCACACACACACACACACACACACACACACACACACAAATATTTTTTCTGTCGTTGCAGCATGATTGTGTTTATTACAAAGCATTTTTATTTTAACACATTTTGTGTATATGTACAGTATATTCATTTTATCTCGTTTCTCTTTTGAAATGCTGGATGATTTTTTTACCTCAAATCTCAATATAAGCCTGCAAATCTTAAAGTCAGTAAATCAGAGGTACGGCAACGGTCACATAGCAGCTGCAAGTGCCCAACTTCTTTTTCCTCTCTTTATGTGACACGCTTTCTGCTTTCTGATCGTGTTGGGCAGCGGAAAACCTCCTCACGTGGACGGCTCTGATCTGTGGTACAAAGACACAAGTTAATGTCACTCTAAAAGTCGGATAGAGTCGGAGAGAAAGGCAGATAGCTGACTTCGGGGCGTTTGGGGACATTCTGCGATAGAACTGGAAGATGCATCCCATAATCGAAAGGTGTAAGAAAAGGCCGCTCTGTCCGTGCCGTACTTTCCGGACGTTTGTCAGCCTAGTTGGAGGAACCACGTTAAAGAAAAAGAACTAATTTGATGTTGGGGAACAACGACTCCCTGTGGCTTTCTTACACTTGTTTCTTCTTTTTTACAGTTAGATGAGAAGTTTCGACCATTCTCACATCTGTAAGTGTAACATGAAGGGAAAGCCGGCCTGGTTAAAACCTGCTCACCAGGTCACTCAGCGGGGTCGTTTCCTGTCTGCCACTTTTTAATAATGGCTTCAGTTTTTGTATAAATCAGCCACATGCAGCCTGGTATCTAGTGAGCTTTAGAGACGTGTTTTCCTCCCATTCCGCTTTTTGTGCTAGGCTAAGCTAATTAGCTTCCTGTTTTGCGCACACATGCGAGCGGCCATGTTTTTTTTGGCCGACTCTCGGCAGTGTCCCGAAATGACAGTCCAAGCTGGCTGAGGGGCGGTAAAAGACTAAACTAAAGGATGAAACGTCATTCCAACCCTTTACAGCCTCAGCTGAAAACCATTTTGCTTATTTTGACAATAAAAGGGTCATAAAATGTCCCGTGAGTAGGTACTTTTGGCCATTTTTACAGAACAGCTGGAACAAACGTGCAAACAAACAAATGTGTCACCGGTGATCCGCTCGGTGCAAACGGGCTTTAGACTTTGTAAAGAAAATACTAATGTGGATATTAAAGTAAGTTTACCCATCTAGAATCCTACAATAGACGTAACTCAAGACATTTCAGACCTGATCAGCAGATTGGACTTGAATTTGAAAGTTTTGCAAAAAAACAAAACAAAACACAAAGATGGAGGTGTAGCTGAGTTTAGCGACACTTTCAGAGCACCTTGCAATTAAATAACAGCTTTTATTTTAGTAAGATGCCACCAGATTTTTGTTTCTGTGTTTTTCTAATGGGACTCTGCCGTTCTTGCATTTAAAAAAAAGAAGAATTAAAAGTGCTCAATCGCTGACGAGCTGTCAAAGTCTCTGGACCTGGTGAGCATGAATGCTTCCAGCTCCTCTGATCGATTGTTGGCTGATATAATGTAATGCTTTGATAACTGCTCTGTCCTGTGAGTCTTCATGTCTGCTGCCGTGTCCCTCATCCAGCTTCGCTTCGGTATCGCAAGTTTCCTGATAGTTTGTTTCTAGCCGTAGATTTCCTCAAATGTCTGACAAGGGTTTGTAACACTGGGATCCCATTTTTAGATTGTCTAGATACGAACTGTGTATTTTTTTCCACCCTTCTTTCCCACTCTGCCTTCTCCTAACCCCCCCTCGCTCTGGTTCAGCCCCTCACCGATACGCTGCTCTCACTCAGCTTTCAGAAAACCACGCCTTCAAAGTGAACTCTGTGAATGACACGCCAAGCCTTTAGTGATCACTCAGACATTACAGCGGCTGACCAATCACGTCTCGGCTCACAGCACGTGGAAGCTTGGTTTAGTTCAGCACCAGCTGCTGTGGATGGAGAGAAAACTGGGGATTCACAGTTTGATATTCAGTGATGTGTCATTACATCAACTTCTTATCTCTTTCTCCGCCTTTTGGGAAAAGGATGAAATTTTCACTTGGAAAGAGTTCTGGTAGCAAACAGCCCTTTGAAATAGATATTAGGAAGTGTTGATGAAATGTTTACACTTGAAGTAAGTTTATTCTGAAAAAGAACCGACTGAATATTAACTGTTTTTCCAGACTTCAGTTTCGGGCGGCCTCGCTTCAGGTCCGTTTCATGACGAAATATTGTCAACCACGCTTGAACCGGAGGAGAGCAGTTAGACAGACAGATGGGTTTTCTGCCGTCGTGACGGATGGTTTCAGACTCTCGTGCGTTGCTCTGATTGCATTTCTCTGCTACCTCTCTAAACATGCGCTTGCTCATACACACATGCACTTAAACAACTGTGCTCACTCGCAAACATACAGTCATACTGACTGACGAAAAAAAAAAAGACACACTGAACACACAAACGCTCAGACAGACACACGCTCACACACACACTCACACACACGATGCACACTCGTGTGCACTTCTTTCTCCCTCACCAGCAGTTTTTGCCAATGATGCACTTGTGTTTTCTCTCTAAATGCTCTGCAAAATGTGTGATGTCTAAAAATGCGTTGTCATCATCTATATTTTTCTTCTTTTTTTAAGAAACCCTAATCTCTGTAGTGAGCCCTGGGCTAACCAGGCGTTTAGAAATTAATTGAACATTAATTCAACCAGTACATACAGAAAGTTTTATGTCTTTTTTAAACAATATAAATGCACATATTGCTCAGCTCAGTTGTACCTTGGTGTGCCTAGAACCCACAGCCTTATTTTGGGACAATATCAGGGGTTTTAAAGCAGAATACAGGACGATCTGTCTGTATTGCTGATGTTAAGACAGTTTTATTTAGTTTGAGTAGCTGTTTTTGCCTCTCTTCATAGACATATTTGTTTTCTGCAAATGTTGCATCAGTTTGATGAGTTAACAGTAATTTGCTTGTGGGAGGTGCATGTCCTGACTAGGACCGGCTGTTCTTTAGCTTCATTCAGTACTTCTATTTATTCCTCTCAGTAGATTTTTCAGTGACAGGTGCTTCTTATAAAGCTTACATGGTTTAAAAAAACAAGAATGTTGTCGAGTAAAACCTTTACCTGTTGAGTCGGATGCTTTGATTTCATTTGACTTCATTTAAACTAACTTTTTAGGTTTGTCCAGCAGACTGTGACCTCCCATAGCATAAACTCAACATTAGAGGAAAAAAAGAAAAGAAAAAGTTTCAAATTGTAGTTTATCTCAGCAGAGTCCCAAGATAAGTACTTTTACCTGTACACATGCACACCGCCATGCAGTAAAACTCACCAGACCTCAGTGCTTTTAGCAGAAACTCGTCTTCTCAACATATACAGTTGCCATGGCATTGCTGTTGATGGCACCATCGATAGCACGATATATAAAAGAAGTAGTGTTATACCGAACATACAGTAGGTCTACCTTAACCAGTGTCTCTCTTCATGGTCAGAATCACCGCCTGTTTTTTTGTGTTGCTCTTTTCTTTTTGCTCTTGTCTCTGAAGTTGATCCATTGTACTTTGATTACATGCATTGTATGTAGTAAAATACTGATCATGTTTTTGGGAAATCACAAATAAAACCGCTGTACATAATGATGCAAAACATCCATTGTGCTCCTGTCTTAATTTAAGGTTTGATGTGTTTCTTTAAAGGAGACGTGGACATCAGAGACTACAGTTAAATGGTTAGTTCACCCATATGGTGAAAACATTTGACAGTTTGTCGTAGGTAAATCTGTCTCATTGCAGCTGGCAGTAATGAAATTAAAAAATGCCATATCAGACTGTATTTTGTGATAATAATCTACAGAACGTGCTGCAAAGCTTGTTTCTCATTGTTCAATTTTACAGAGGGTCACATTGTTCAAATGTAATTTTTATAAACTGTGAATACCACAACTTTTCACCTACATTGTATTTATATTTATTTTAAAAAGACACTTTTTGAAATGGTTATTCATTTTAAAGACTGGAGTTTAAAAACGATTACTATAGACAGTATAACCTGCATTTGTACTCAGTGAACTAAGTTTTACTGTTGGGTGAGCATGTTATTGGTCAGTAGAGGGCGCCACAATACTGGTAATACTCATGAACATCTGATAGAGATCCACCAGCCGTTTGACCTACTCCCAGTTTTCTTCATGCAGGGCTCTTTTAAGCCATAAAGTAAATTTTCTGCTTTGAACAGGGCCTGGATTCATGAAAACATCAATGAAATAAGAGAGGAAGAAGAAGAAAAGAAAGATTACACACATATATATATATATATATGTATATTTGGAGTATTTGAGATTTGAGAACAGCTAAAACAATATGTATATATATATATATATATATATATATATATATATATATATACACTATATTTATATAGATAGACAGACAGACAGACATATTGTTTTAGCTGTTCTCAAATCTCAAATACTCCAAATGGTCATTAATTATACAAAGAAAAATAGAGCAGTGCCATTTATTTGATAAAAGTGCCAAACAAGTGTATTAGAAACTTACTATGAACTAGAAACACTTAATGACATGAATAAAAACACTAACCTTTCAGTGGTCCCTAGTCTGGGGGGTTGGATTATTTCACCTGGTCTGATGGTAAATCTGAGAAGTCACAAGATATTTAGAGTAAGAAAAATATAACTGCAATGTTATGTGTATTTTTTCAAGTCAGAATTTTTTTTACAATACTGCTGCTTTATCCACTTCATTTTGTTTTATGATTTGTGATTAATAACCACACTGATGCTGCACATCTTCAATCAAAACCGGCCAGCCACAGTTTTTATAGACCCAATAGTAACACTGGGTGTTCTTCAACTCCACCAGCAGGGAAAGTCACATTCCTTATTTAAAAATGGCAGAAAAAAAAAAATCTTCATCATTTCTCTAATTGTCATGATGAGCCCCTCCTGACCAGCCTGAGCCCGGTGGAGCAAACGCAGGTCTGGTTGGCAGGACGACGACGACATCGCCTGCCCGAGATGAGAGTCACCCAAACCACATTAGGACAATTTCCTCCATGTGACCCTGCAGGAGCTACCTTGCATGCAGATCTGTGTACTTCTTGGAAGCACAGGCGAGGAGGCTTTCTCATGGTTGGATGACTGTTTTCAGATGTGAAATAAACTCCAGCGAAGCTATGTCGCCCTCATTGTGGTTTTAATAAGAAGTTCCTCTCCCATTCTGTGTTCTCCTCTGACCGCTCACCAAGCAGCAGAGTGTCGATTGACTCTCATTGACTATTATCTCATTGGCTTTCACGGCTCATATCAAGAGAGTTACAGTCATGAATTAGACTGAAAAGTTTTTCTACAGTCACATTTCTGCATAAT
This sequence comes from Terapon puta, assembly GCA_028564955.1. Lineage (NCBI taxonomy): Eukaryota > Metazoa > Chordata > Actinopteri > Centrarchiformes > Terapontidae > Terapon > Terapon puta. Next base: position 4,777,034 of record JAOXYL010000050.1, read on the forward strand.
TATGGATCCCAGCGGTGTCAGGAAACCGCTCTGCCGGTGATGTTACCGTATGTTGTAACACTTGGACAGATCAGAAGTAGATGATCACAGTGGTGAACTGGAAATCCTGCTCACGTCTCATAGTTCAGCAGAAATTTCACAGAGGACATGAATGTTGTTTTTCACAATCATTGCTATAAAAGCTGCACATTTTTAGGGAACGTGTGTGTGTGTGTGTGTGTGTGTGTGGATGGCAGCATCATCATATTTAGAAAGAAACCAATCATAATTCACCCTGAAATTCCAGGTGTGTACATTTGTAGCACACTGCAGTTTGTCCTCCACAGCCTGCCCACTCACATCCAAAACACTCAGCTGAACATGAGGCAGTAGTTACTCTGTTTCTCTTTGTCAACAACTTCCATGAGGAGACCAAAACCAACAATGTGTTTGCGTCTTAATAATTTCTTCCTTCCTCGCCGTGTGTGACGCACTTAGCCAGAGCTTCTCCGTGAAAACACAGATAGTTCCAAGCATGTAGTTTAATTAAAAAAAGGGCTCGGTCATGTCTAACACCTGGTCAGCATTTGAAGCCAGCGTT
>JAOXYL010000050.1:4791699-4805889 GCA_028564955.1 Terapon puta
TGTGTGTGTGTGTGTGTGTGTGTGTGTGTGTTGCTGCGTGCGTGCATGTGTGTGTATGTGTGTGTAAAGATATGTAGTTACCCACCCCTCCAGAGGGACCTCGCCCATGTATTTAGCCATTTTAATGATAAACACATTCTCTGCTGTTGGACAGAAATACACACACACACACACACATTCCATCCTTCTTTTATTAACACGCACACCCATTCTCACACATGCACGCGGACACACACTCCTTATGTTTGCCATGCATTTGACAGTGACGCACAGCATTGTTTTATTTGGCCAAAATGAGACTCAGATGTGTTGAACGGGTCTGATAAACAACCTGCAGCGAGCCAGCCGCTTCATCAGGCTGCATTACACAGAATCAGTGGAAAAGCCCGCAGATCTGACCTCTCGCTCCAAATTAAAGCAAGGATTTTTATTAAAAGATTTCATCCCCGGGATCCAAATGAGAATTTAGTGTCTTATTGTGGGACCTGGGATTACATATTGCTGTCTTGTGTTCTGGGTGGACATGCCAGATGCTGGGCTGCAACCTATTTTGTGTCCATATCCCCATTTTAAAAAACCTGGGAGGGGAACATGTCAGAGACCTGGTTCTTGTGCTATAAACTGATGCAGGTCTGCATTCTGTTTCTCCATCTGAACTGAAGTGATTTTGACTCATCGCACAACATTTTCTCTCAAAGCTGTGAGAGAAACCTCCACAGAGAGACCTCCAAAAGGGAGAAAAGTTCAGCTCTAATTAGCCTGTGTTTGGAGCTTTCACAAGCGGAATGCAAATCCATAAATTATGATTGCTGATGTAATAAAAAAAAAAACACTGTTGGATGGTTTTCGTCCTCTGCTCATTAAGCTATGCAGAACTCTTCATTCTTACCACAAGAGAACAAGACTTAACAGTGGAATACAGTGACTGTCATCATTTCAAACCTAATTTTTATATTCGAGCACAAAAACCCAACTGTCCTGTATTAGAGTGCTGTTATAGTGATACTTTGAGAATTCAAGACAACAATGAAGCCAATGAATCCCACATCCACCCTTGTTAGCCAACCATGCACTGTGACTTTATAATACACACTTTACAGCTGAAAAGTGTTTCAACCTGCATGTCAAGCATCAACCTGCACTGACATCCTTTGTCATTTGTTTGTTTCAGGTTTATGACATCATCTCAACACAAAACTGAAACATTTCTTTTCGGAAAACATGAATATTGGTTTCAAATTGAGGGTCGTTGTGCCACAGATGTCTATAAGTGCAGTAACGGACACCAAATGCAGAAAGACAGTCTCTCTCTCTCAAGAAAGCCAATATCATCAATCATCAATAAAAAAAAGTATGCTTGAATTGAAGTGACACGGTCCTCCAGTGGCTGTGTGACTCTTATCTGTCATTATCAAAGGCAGAAGAGGTGTGACATCCACGTCATGTGGAGGTCAGGGAGCATGACTTTGGTTCTGAAGACCACTGTGTGCTTCTCATATCAAGGGATCATTAGTGTGTTTTCTTTGACCGTGACAGTGACCTTTTCCTGTCCTAACGTTTGTCGGTCCACCACAGGGACATTAGTCATCCTTTTTGTCATCCTCTACTCTATAAAAACTACTGGTGGTCAGAAGGGAACTGATTCAATACAGCAATTAAAACTTGGTGTTGCATCATTTGATGCACCTGTATGAACAAATCCTAAACTTCCCCAACACCACAGGTATGTCAGCTGGTACTATAGCAGGTAATAGAAGTACGGAGCAGCTGATTCTTGGTATTTTGGTTCTTCATTAGATGAACTTTTACTTCCAACACAGAACAGCCAGAAGTCTCAAGAACTGGGCAAACAACTGTGGTATTGATTTGATTATCACAGTCAGTTTTTTGTGCAAGCAGCTTGTTCCCCAACAACTGCTTAATCAGTTCCTCCTTATGCACTCACACACATACTCACACACAAAGGTTGACCCGGGGGGAGGAAATTGAATTAGCAGGGTGTAATGCAGCTCCTTGTGTGTGTAATCAGAGCAGACTCAGAATACAGGGCCATTGTAAGTCACTGTGGTCGGGGCTGAAGAGCCAGCGACCGCTGGGGGAAGCTGCCCTTATCACTAGATATGATTACAGCTGGGGGAATGTGTGTGTGTGAGAGAGTGTGTGTGTGGGTAGTGGTGAGATTTGTGTGGGAGTCATGGCTGACTGATTGCATGGGGAATGTGTATCTACATGCTTGTGATCATGCACAAATGAGTACGAGAGCCATTTCTTAAACCCTTTAAATGGTGATGAATGCTAGAAAAAAAAAATCTCCAAAGCTTTTGCACGTACAAAAATAACACCAACATTTCTGACATTTGCCACTAACCCCTCAGATCTTTGTGGATCAGGGGTTTTTATATCCTGGGGTAGCAACAAAAGCCTTTTCTGCTCCTTGTTTCCACTATCATTGTTCGGTACAGACTGCAGGCTGTGTTTTCCACGGTGGATGTCATTGTTTTTCACTGTCTGTTAATTATTTTTGTGCTGGTATTTTGCCTCCTCCTGATATAGTGTTTCCTGCTATTGTCTTTTTCTACCAGGCTGGCTGCCTCTGGACTTGAGCCAGTCGGTCCCTCCTACCTCAAAATACACACACACACACGCACACACACGCACACACACACATCCATGACTATGAATACACACACACACTCTCTGGTCTCCCTCTGGTCTCCTTCCTCCTTTTGGCACTTGAGAGAAAACACAAGAAGTCAGTGATACGACAAACCAACTGTGCCTGTGTGTGTTTTTTGTGTGTGAGGAAAGGAGAGTCCACCAGTCAGTTCAGAGGGGTTAATCTCTCTCTCTCTCTCTCTCTCTCTCTCTCTCTCTCCCTCTCTCTCCCTCCCTCCGTCTGTTGCCTTTTGTTGCGGCCCCTCACTTTCTCAACACTTGGACAGAGGGAACTGATACTGTGCCTGTGTGTGTGTGCGTGTGTGTGTGTGTGTGTGTTCGTACTTAGGGTGTCTTCCTCTCTACTCTGGCTGTCTCTGGACTGAACTGTACGTGAACATGACTGTCGGGACTTCCTAACACGCTCCTCATGCTGAATGTTCACACCACAGACTGGTAAGGCAGCGCTCTCACTGGGAAAGTTGACTGACTTCATGTGGAGTGTGTGTAGGGTTTCAGAGGTGTGTGTGTGTGTGTGTGTGTGTGACAATGCCACTTTGTGCATGCATGTGTGTTTGAAATGCTGTCTGGACTGCAACAAGTCATTTGTAAATGTGGGTTTGTTCCTTTATTTGTGTGAGTGTCATGTTTTTCGACCTGAAAGCCTTTTTCTGCCTCTCTCCGTCTTTCCTCGGCTCCACATTCTCCTTCTTCTCTTCATCCCCCCCTCTCCGCCCGACGCAAGTTACTCAAGTTACCGGCTTCCTCCCGTTGTTATGAGCCCCGCGGTTTCTGTGCAGCGCTCTGAGGGCGCTCCCACGCTCTCCCAAAGAGAAAGAAAGGAAGGAAAACAGCGATAACCATTTGAGAGCCACAAAAGAAGTGGAAGGAGCACGTCTCCCCTCAGCAGCGACATGCACGCCTTGGTGACTTTAACACCGAGCACTTTGGGAAAAACTTCTCTGCCTTTCGCATGTCTGCTTGGCTGTTTTGTGTTTGTTTTCTGGACAAAAGTTTTGTCTTTTTCTTCGGAGGTGGTGGGCTGGCTGAGGTGGTGAGAAAATTGGAAACAGAGCCACCCACAGTGGAAGTGAGTCAGCCCGGCATTTAGTGGTGTGTTGACTTTGGAAATGGCAGGGATTGGGGGTGTTGGTGGTGCTGGGGGGGGGCAGATGAAATTGTCAGTTTACTAAAAGAAAGGGGGGGGTCAATTTGTCCATATTTTCTGCTGAGGGACACAAAAGAAGCACAAAAGAAAAGAGCGTAAGAATAAGAAGAGGTGAGGAGAGCGGAGGACAGGGAGAAGCCAGAGGCTGTTTATAAAGGGAGGGAGCGGCTTGTGTCCATCTGGGACAAACCCAAGTGCTGAAAGCTTCCCCACCCTGATCCCAAACATCTCTTTCCCCCCTCTCACACCATTTCTTGCTCACTGTCTCTCTCTTACTCCTTCACAATAATGTGCAAGTGGGTCCATTTTGGTTACAACCTGCAAAATGATCTGCTCTTTTTACAGACACATACATACTTTCATCTTTTTCTGCCTTTGTTCCTTCTTCTCTTGTCTTTATGTCATCTGTCTCTGCCAGCATGCTACATATAAGTGTTTTTTAGTTTTACATGGCAACTTCATGCAAGCTGAATTAGTATTTTTGTGTAATATAAATTGTAAATAGTCACCATAGCAGCTATTTTGTTCACCACAATCCTAAACAAATTAGTGCAGCTGATGTTAGACACTGGAGGCTGTGAGGGATTCTGGATATATGCATGTCAAATGAAATGCTTTCTGCAGTTTAGAGACTAACATCAACGACTAAGCTGCAGCCAAACGCTAAGAGAGATGAAGGCAGCATAAACTAAACATACACATCATCACCACAACTGCTCTACACCTCTGAGGGAGGGAGACCTTTTACACATGTGCACCTCCTTGTATCATTTACTGCCAAAAAACAAAAACACAACAGAAGAAGAAAACTGTTGGTTAGTCCTCTCCCTTTGTGTAGCCGGCTTGACAACCCTCCATCTCTCTCTCCTCTTCCCCTTCCTTCCCTCCCTGCCTTCCTCCCGCTGTGCAGCCTGTGTATCCAGCGATAAGGGGACAGCGACGGTAGCACTTCCTCTCGCCACAGGAAGCAGGAAGTGTTGATTTCCAACGCAGCCTCTCTGGGCAAACTGCTCTGGGCCCGCTGGGATCCCCGAGACTTACACACACGCTCGCACAGTCAAATGTGAGCGGTGCACGCTCCCAGACGTGCATACACACAGAGGAGTCAGGATGCAGAGGTGTGTGTGCAGTGTGAGCGTGTCACCTGTCTGCACACAATGACCCCCCTGTATCTGTGCATGGGAACCCACCTGGGGAGCAGCCCACTGCGTGTCTCTCTGACCTCAGGGTTGGCACGCAGGTCACAGGATGATTGGCTAATCATTCCCCTAATCACTGCAAATGTTTAGTTGTCGCCCTCTTTGGCCACACAGGCTGGGGAGGCGCTGCTGAGCTTAAAAAAACACAAACAACCATTCATCAGCTAATGGGTTCCAGTTATACTGCAGGGTGGGGGGTGGGGGGGCTGGGTGTGAGAGAGGGAGACAGGGACGGGGGCGGGAGGGAGGCTGACACAAAGAGAAAGTGGGGAAAGATAAAGAATAGAGCATCTGAGGGCAAGAAACACTACTGGACTGTTTTTTTCCTGAACCAGTCAGATTAGTCAAATTGACTTTCAGTAATACACTTAATCATGGTGGTCTGCTCGTCTCCTTGTCTCCTCGTCTCCTCGTGAGTGTTATGTTGCTGCCAAGTTTATCTTTTGGCAAGTTTCTGCCAAAACACTGATATTATCATCACCACTTTGAAAAATGTCCTGCTAAAATATGTTGAGTATACTGAAAGAAGGCACAGTTTGACTGAACGCACCAGCAAACAAAATAGCTTTTTTTTTTTTTCACTTCTTCCAAGATAGTAGAAGGGGGGCACGATTTTCAGCACATGACGCACGTGAACTGCGTCACGTTCAGAAAAACAAGTGGAATTATGGTGTATGGATCAATGTTAAAAATAGAAGGATTTAGAGAAGAAGCCTGAAAACTTTGAGAGTGGAAGAGGAACAGGTCTGTGAGAACAGAAACAGAGACAATATAACAACCTTTTTTTTATGTTTGTGGCTTTTACATTTCTGAGATTTCTCAGCAGTCATTGAGCCAAAGTGTGTCAGCTGTACAATACGTTTCAAGTTCGTAGGATACAGACTTAAGAGTGTGATGTGACACCTCCCAGATAATATAGAGACTAAAGTTTGTATTTGTACCTGAAGGCAGCTGTGTAGCTGTGTGTTAATACATTGATGTTTAAAAGCAACAAAAGGCAAAGATTTGTGAGATAAACGTTTTTTTTTGTTTAAACAAATTGTTATTCATGAGGATGAAATGATTACTTTGTTTACAATTTACATACATTTTCTTTAATTTACATTTTTAAAATAAAATCACCTTATGTGGGACACTACTAGAGCATCCACCTTATTTCAAGAGTGCCAGTGTTTGTATAAAAATGCACAGGAAGACACACTCATGGTGATTTCATCAAAAAGTCCCAAAAGTGAAAATACAGAATTTATTATATTTACTATATTAATGATTCATTTATTATCAAGATCAGAGAAAGGTTAAAGTCTCTGGTGTCATTTATTTATAACAAAGAAAAACAGGAACAAAGAAGGAGGGGGGGTGGGGGGTGGGGGGTCATTAAAGTGACACCTGCGGGTATGAAAAGGGATTCAAGAGGGAGAGAAAGCAAAGAGGCCGGAGAAAAACTGGAAGAATAAGAAGAGATTTGAGTGATTAGGAAAGGCTGAAGATGTGAGCGTAAACTATGAGCGGGTCAGGGGTCAAGAGGGGTCAGGGGTCAGAGTGGGCCCAGCAGCTCTACTTAAAACAGGATATCCTGTGAGGGAAAACCCATCTGTCTCTCCCGCTCCCTCTCTTTTTTCGTTTGGTCTCCAAAATTCCCACAGAGGGCACAGTGGAAAGGAGAGGTGTAACCTTTCACTGAGAACACGGTGGAAAAGCGAGGGAAGCTCGACTTTCATCGATCATCAGTGACAGAGACAGATGCTCGCCCGACGCGTCCCGACCTGACAGGCTGAGAAAGTCTTTAATAACCTGTGATGAGAGGTGTGTTTCCATCCTGAGCCGCTGTTTGTTGCTGTTTTCATCCACTTACTTCAAGGACTACAACAGCCAAGATAAATTTCCCTGCTGGGACAATAACATTTATCTTATTATATCTTATCTGAGCCGGACAGAGTGTGTGAAATATCCCACTCTATTCCACATATCCTTAGACTGCACAGAGGGAAAACAGTGCCATCCGGATGTCATACTGTAGATTGTCCATATGTGAAATATGAAGTGTAATCTACTTCACTTAATTCATTATTTTATACTAAATCCAAAAAAGGTGTCCCATTCAGTTCACTTGCTGCTGTGCCATGAAAAAGTGTCACTTTTATATGAATACAGATCAGTTTTTAATTACCGTGGCTGTGTTTGAGGATTGGGTAAAGACGGTGACTCTTCTAAAAGAGAGGCAGATTACATCGTCTAATAGCAGGAAACGTCCTTAAATGCAAGTTTTTGGTTTTGTTGTTTCAAAGGTGACATCATCAATCACACGCCTGACAGGCGTGTTGTCACAGAGAAGTGTGAACATCTTGTGTTCTCTGTGTTTTCACAAAGCATCATATGATGTGATGTCCCAGTGTCTTCTCTGTTCGTCACATTAAGCTAACATGTCTGGAAGCAGAAGCTTGGTGATTTAGTGACTATACTTGAGACAAACTGCTGTAGGTGACCGTCTAACCACTAACTCACTGCAGAGGCACCACAAGAGTAGTTGTTTCTTTCTATTTTCTCTCTACTCTTTTATTTACCCTCCCTTGAATTTGCTCCCCATTGTAAACCATTTCATTCAATAAAAACTTTCAAGGAGGAACATAAAGCTCTCCCAGTTACAGTAACTTACTTAAACATCACATAGTGAGTGAATCTGCTAATCTCTATGATTCCATGAAATCACACAGTAAACTAAAACTGAAATAATAATGTCCAGGTTATAATGAAGGTGGTTTAATAAAGCTTAGATTGATACGGCAGATAAACAAGTGCAACATGCTTATTTAACAAAGCTGTCAATTAGATATGTTTAAAAATCAGGATGACAGGCTCTGAAACTGTCCAGTAAACATGCTACGTGTGAGTCCATGTGACTTTGCTTTCTAAGCCCTGCTTCACTTGTAATTGGGTTCCCTGAAGCTAAACAACCCTACAAAGTTGCCACCACAATTTGGACCGACGCAAAAATATCCGCGGGCGTGACAGCACCATGAAAACACGATGGGCATGCAGGAGAATACATCCAGATGAAAATCCACACGTATGAAACATGTAAGCAGCTGTTTGTTTGTTCCTGAAATAACTGGACTGGATGTGAGAGCAGCAGAAATAACAGCAGCATGTGTCAGACAGACAGCGATCAGCCTACTGATGTTTCCCTCCTGTGAAAAGCTTCATGTTTCCCCTTGTGCATCAGTTGTGCCAAAATAGTCATTATTCTCTCTGTATACTCAGCCTGATATTCTCACATTCAGCTTCGCTCTCAAGTGGGTGATATTTTCCGTACGGGAACATTAACTTATTCTTTTTCCTAACGATGGTGTGTAGTGGCACAAGTGAGAGAGAGAGACATTCAGAGAGAGAGAGAGAGAGAGAGAGAAATAGAGAGAGCGAAGGATTGAAAGCGAGAGATGGGGAACGAGAGTGTCGATCTATTTTTGGCCCGTCTGGGTGTTTCCTACACACACACTCACGCTTCTCAGGCTTGTTGTTGTTCAGAATGGTGGGTGTTAAAAGGGTGAGTTCTGATTTGATTTGACTTTGCATTTTGAGGGTTTGTGTGTGTGTGTGTGTGTGTGTGTGTGTGTGTGCGTGGTGCATTTGCGTGTCTGTGCTGTTGATATCCCTGGGATTTTCCTGTGGTCGCTCGGGTTTCTTGCTGTGTTTTGAACAACTTGCCATAGCTCTAAACATCCTCGGGGTGTAAGGGATCTCAGCCCGTCATTATGCACTCTGCTGGGGCTGTCGCTGGGGTTGACCTCACTTCACTTTCACTTTAACCAGATCAAACATCTGAGAGAGGCTATAATTCACTCGGATATGACCGTCTTTAAATCGAAGTCTGTTTTCTCTGTCTTTGCTGTGGTGTTCCTGTGCTACACTTCCCAGAGGTCTCCTGGCAGTCAAACAGCTCCTCGTGGATCTGTCTGAGGACGACTCTGTGTCATTTTAATATTATTGATAGGTGTCTCTAATATAACTCTAGAGTTTTTATATGTGCCCCTGGAAATCAGTTTCATTGCTTTATTTCACCTTTCAACACTGGCTGGTGATGAGCACACACACATGACACCATGGCTCTGTTGTGGAAAATGTCTGTCAGCAGTCCATTGTGTTTCTGCAGACGGCACACAGAACCAAGACTTTCGATGTGGCTGTCGTCCTGTCAGACATTCGCTCTTTTTTTCACACACACGGGCGCACAGATGCCGTGGAAACATTTCGAACACGATTGTGCGTCTTTACGGTCAAAACGGGGCCGTGCTGGAGGATTTTGGTGCGTGTGGCTTGTTCGTTTAACAGAAAGAAGCTGAAGTTGTCAAAGGTTAAACACTGGCCATCATTTTTCCTAACAAAAAAAATATATATAACTGGCAACATTTGTGAAATGAATTTAACCACAGTCCTATTTTCTTATGTAGGATAGCAGCAACAGGAGTGACCAGATTTCAGAATAATATTCAAAATAATTCGTAACAGCAATAATAAGAATAACTCAATAACAGGTCATAGATGAAAATACAGTACATTTAACTACAGCTGTGGTAGTGTCACAAACTAGTTTTCGGTGCCGGCTGTGTTGTCAGTTCTTTCCTGTGACAGAGAGCACAGTAAGTGTGACGGCCGGGTTCAAGAACCCAAGTTACTGCAAATCTACTGTCTCCACAGAAATGATTCAGACAATTATACAAGGCAGCGTTCTGCAGTATGCCGAGCTTTAAATAACCTCGCAGCCGCTGCATTATCCTCCATGAAGCGGGAGGGTCACACAGCATTGAAGTGTGTACGTGCTGATGTGCAAACTCTCTGTCTCTCTCTATCTCATGATCATCAACTGACTGCCACAAGACTGAGGAGACCTGAACCAGAGAGCTGTCATACATGAAAAGAGAGACTTCTCTAGACTGCAGGCAAAGACAAACCCAGCTGCATTTACAAAACTTTGAGTGTAGTTTAATACTGTGACTGACCGCACCCCGATGCTCTCTTCACACACACACACACGCAAGCTCACATCAAGATGTAAACACACAACACACACACAATATCTACACACACAAAGAAAAAAAAAAGATAAAAACACACAAACAGAGCTCAAGTTTTTTCCTCCCAAATATTTTCCAGCCTTATTATTTTCTTGGTCTTTGTTCTGGTGTTTACTCAGACCACTAAAGATAATCAGTCTTTTCCTCCAAGTCTTCACCTTCCTGTCTCCCTCTTTCTATCTTTATCTCGCTCTGGATTCCCTGCTTTTCTCTCTCCTCCTCCTCCTTCTCGCCCTCCTTCTCCTTCACCGCTATTCTTCCTCTCACATCGCTCTCCTCCGTTTCTCCCCCTCTCCTCCGCTCCTGCTTTTTCTTCTCATGCAGCATTCCTGACATTCCTGCTGGCTTCTTAAGGGGAAGGACCCCGCTGGCAGACCAAGGCCAAACATTATTACAGTGCTCTCAGCCTCTCTCTCTCTCTGTTTCTCTCATCCTCTCTATTCTTCTTTCCCTCTCGTACTGATTCTACCACCTCACTCACCCTCTTTTAAATTCACTTATATTTCTAATTCCCTAAGTCCTCTCGCTCTCTCATTTCTTTCTTTAAACCTCCGTCCTTGTTCGTTCCATTTCACAGAGATTCTGCCGTGTTCTGTTTCTTAAACTGTTAAAACCGCTCAGTGTTTACCATGAACCAAAATAAGGGTCATGCACTTTTTCGTGAGGTAAAACAGGTTCTTTCGTGTTTTTACAAGCATATGTGCTGGTTTTGTTTTGTTTTTTTTTAACAAAGACACACTTTCCACACATGGGAGATAAAGTCTCACACACAGATTTCAGTGCTCTACAAGGCGGCCCAGCACATACACCCCCCCACCCAAATGTTTCTTAAATAAGTGGTCGACACATGTGACATATTTAAATGCTTACGGATGTTTCTGTGTGTTGGCATGTATTTTAAAATATAAAACAAAAAAACTGGGGGCTGCACCCTAAAAGAAAATGGAAAAATTGATGTAGAATTGGACCGTTGTTGTTGTTGTTTGACAATTTTAGATTTGGTTCTGCAGACACTATTTGGTGCCAAAAAAGCACTGAGGTTCGATATCCAGCTGTAGATACTGGACCCCCGCTCCCACCGCCCATCATTTTCTCTACTCCAGCTTCATGTACTCTGAGAGCATCGTACATGCTTCTCAACGTCCGTCTGTGAGCAGTTTTGCCGACACTTGTATTTTGTAAAAGATCACTTCTTGTGTTAAATGTATGCGAGCAGGAGCACATCTCTGCAGGTGGGAGGCAGCTATGTAGCACAGAGTTCACCACATCCTGCCAGATATAGTACTGCGACATACGTCAGACATGCTGTTTTTAACTGTGTCATTTCAGTATAATTAACATCAAGGTTTGACCCATCATGTTTCTGAAAAGTGAACTAATTCTACACTCCACGTTCTATACGGACCATACTGTCACTGTAAAGCACTGAATTAGCAGGGATTTATTTCATGTTTGTGGTAGACAGAGTGGCTGATATTTTTATCTTAAATGACAAAGTTGACATCATGCATGGTCCAACTCATGTATTTCAGACTAAACTCATTTTGCAGTTAGTTCATGCAGTTGTATTAATCAGGCAGAAGCTTTTACATTCTTTTGAATTTTTCACTTTAACGTCTCAAGGAGGACAAAACAAGCAGCCCTGAGGAGGAGAGCTCGCTCTTCAGATAAAATAACTGTTTTTTGTGGAAAATACTAGTAACTAGTGACCAGTACTGGAGTACATGTACATGTGTGTACGTGTGTGTATATGTGTGTACTCCTCTCTCCCTGTGGGCGGCTGCCTGCTGCGCTGCTTTTCTGTCACTCTGTGGTTTTGTTATTTTCAGCTCAAAACCGGATGTGATTCAGACTGCATGGTAGATTGTGTAATTGAATGGACTAACCACACAAACACACACATGTGCTTATATACACACTCAGCACACACACACACACACACACATATATATGCTTGCACACGCACTTATATCAACGCACACAGAGACATGCAATCACAAACACACAGTTATTTTGTTCTATACACCCACACACTGAGGGTTTCTGGGAACAGTGCTGGGTTCCCCCTGTTCACAGAGGCACCCGAGGGTGAGCAAGCGGACGATGAAGCACCACCAGCAGCAGAGACGCACGCTTCTTAGTTTCAATATTGGTCTGAGACATCAGTCGTTGACCTGGCTGACGCGGAGATCGGAAAAAAGGATAAAACGCACACACACGCTTGTGCTCTATGGAAACAAAAGGACGGTTGAAAGTGGGGAAAAACACTGAGAAGTGCTAATGAAACCCGTAGTAAATGTCAGTTTCTACCTAAAAAAAAGGAGTATGCAGATAGAGTAAATTTCATAAAAAATAAGAAATGCAGGGAGACGATAGAGTAAAAAAAAAAGTACCATACACATACACATATTACACATACGTCTATTTTTATGTGTCATACACATAAAAATAGACGTTCAATAGCTACTTCTTTTTAAAATAATAATCATGACTCGTTACTGTGGCTGTTTACTGCTGTAGTTTTTTATTTATTCTGATCTTCCTTACTGAAGGTTTACAGTTTGGTTTTGTGTTTGTAGATGTAAGCTGATGTGTGTAATGTTACACAGTGAACGAGTGAAGGAGGTCTATTAGGCTGCCCACATTTCACTGTAATGACGTAACACTTTAAAGACATCTCTGAGTCCTGAGTCTCGGAAAACTTGGGACCAGACAAACTTACAATGAATGGTCCTGCAACAGGCATCTACCACAGTGAAGTATGTACTGTGTGTGTGTGTGTGTGTGTGTCTGAACACCATAAATTACACAGACACTGCTGCACCTCCTCCTCCATGGGCTCACAGGAAGGAGTAGATAATTAAATACATTTATTCCCTGTAAAAAGTAGCACGCGTTACTGCAAATGTAAATTACAATGTGTTCAATCAGGAGCGACTGTGACGTCTTTTATGACTCAAAAGGTCGATGTGAGCATACAAAGGTGGTTAAGACTGCTTCACCTTCTACCACTTCCCTGGTTACAGTAACTGCTGGCAAATCCTCTCAACCATACGACCTCAGAGCTTCCTCCTAACGCACGTCTGTGAAGATCCTCCAGCTTTAAAAGAACTGCATGAAGCACAGGATGCTACATGATGTTTTCTATGATTTCCACATGAATTAACTGACGGCGACTGGGAAACAGATTACTGAACTGATGATTAAAAAACATCATTTTAAAATGAAACAATGATTTGCTGGTGGTGTGTTGTAATTGCAGAAAGGAGACTGTAATTGTTTATGTGTATTTGTACACATACTATTTAATTTAACACAATACCTTCAATGACACAGTGTACTGGATTATAACAATTAACTTATTTCTGTAATTTAGAATAGTTTTTTATAATAGTAGCAAAGCTGTACATTTTTACAAAAACAAAAAAAAACCCTGTGACGTGTCAATAAATTACTGGAGAAAGTCTTGACAATTATTTACTGCTTTGATGTTTTGATTGTGATTACCATGGTAACAGAAAGTGAACAGCTTTTTCCCCTATGTAAGAATATCCACTCTGAGCCATGAGCAGCCAGGATTAGATCTCATTTTCCAAACGAGCTTTGATTCTATGCCGACATAATCTTTAATCCTCTATTATATGAACAAGTTAGTTACACTTTTAATCTCATAGATTACACCTCTATTGTGACACGGTTGAGGCCTCTCGCTGAATGAAGTGTACAGTACTGAGTAAAGCTATTTTCTACATTCAGCTGAACAATATATGACATTGTTAGGAGGCCCACAGAAACTATTCCAAACATTTCCTCATGACGGCTCTTTCAGCCGTTCTCCTGTTGTTGAGGACGTGAAAACAATGTGCAGGAGTCACTTCAGCCGACACCTTTAATCTGCACAGCAGAGACACTACGAGAGCAGCTGGCACACATCAGTCTGAACACAGCAAAAACCCTTTTCACTCTTTTGTTAGTGTTATTGTGTGTATGTATATATATATATATCTATATATATAGATATCTATCTCTCTCTCTCTCTCTCTCTCTCTCTCTCTCTCTATATATATATATATATATATATATATATATATATACA
>JAOXYL010000050.1:4915758-4929985 GCA_028564955.1 Terapon puta
CAGAGGGATGGGAGACACACAGATGAGGTGAGAGAGAAAGAGAGAGAGGGCTCAGGAGCTCATGTCAGAGAGGGAGAATCACATCAGGGGAGAAGAAAAGAACAAAAAAAGGAAAGATGTCTGAGCACAACGAGCAGACGACTGTCAGCGCAGGTCGTGGAGACAGAAGGACGGAGAGATGCAGAGGGAAAGAAAGAGATGGAAGACCCCTCAGCAGTCAACACTAATGAGAAAGAATGAGGCTTCTCGACCTCACAGACACACACTTCACTTAAGTACGTTCTCCTCAATTTATGACAGCAAATTTATGGAGCTAACAATTAGTCAAACTCCACACTTACCACATGGCCATGCGTGAATAAATATTACAAAGTGTCTCCTAGCTTTCTTTAAACTAGGCCTAATTAAGGAACAGAGTTTCTCCTCATTTTTAGATTTGCTCCGAGAGGAACTGTCTCCGATTAAAAAGTCAGGCAGGGAGTTTCACACGAGCTTCTAAATAAGTGTAGGTTGCTTTAATTGGGGCTAAAGTCTCGCAGTGTTTTTCTATCCTCCTTCAAAGTGCAGAACTTTTCTACAGAGCTGATGTACCATGGAGCAGATAGCTGCTTTCATCCTCTGACACACTGTTTGGGACTCGCTGTGACTCCCAGCCCGCTGGAGAAAACCCCAATCAAAGTCAAATATTAAATCTTAACAAAGTGTTCGGCAGTCGTTTTGTAAGAGTTTTGTAAAGGTAATGAAGTGATTTCATCAGGTGACATTCATGTGGAGCACGTGTTGTCAAAGTCAGGTTTCTCCTCTGATCTCAGCTGAAGGTCTGTTTGTGCCTCATTAGCTGTGACTGCCTACAGATGAGGGGAAAAAAAAGCTTTACAGAATCCTTGAACTTTTATCCGCCCCAGCTCTCGGTGCTGAACAAAAGTTGATTAAGATGCGTAGGATTTGGTTTTAGTGTTTTTATTCTTGAAGTAGAAGCGTGAAGGTGTTTATCTTTCATCCTTTTGCTTGTGTTTATTCGTAGGTGGTGTCCTGGTAACCAAAAGATGTAGAAAACTTTTTTTTTTTTTTAATGATGCAGATTTTTATTAGATTAGAAATTAAGAACAAGGTCATTTTTAAGCATTATTCACCAGCCATCTGATTTCTTTACCTTATCATCACCTCTGCATTCATCAGCTGAATTTATTAACCCTTTAGATGAACCTGATGTTTTTCCACTTCACTTCCAACTCCCTTTATATGTTTGAGCCTACACACACACACACACACACTCACACACAAGGTGGGAGCAATTTAGCCATCATAAGTGATCGTTAGTGTGGAACCATGCTGGTTTTAGTTTGACGGAGCTGCCACAGAGGATGCAGCTGTGTGTGTGTGTGTGTGTGTGTGTGTGTGTGTGCGCGTGTGCCTGTGTGTGTCTGTGCGTACAAGTGCGTGCATGTGTGTGTGCATGTGTGTGTGCATGTGCGTGTGTGTGTGTGTGCATGTGCGTGTGTGCGTGTGTGTGTGTGTGCATGTGCGTGTGTGCATGTGTTCGTGCGTGCGTGTGTCTGTGCGTGTGTGCGTGTGTGTGTGCATGCGTTCGTGCGTGTGTGTGCGTGTGTGTGTGTGTGTGTTCAGGACAGTGATATTTTGCTTTCTAATCAAGTCGGAGCCGGGATGATTTGTTTCAAGCGTGGCTGATTCTTCCGAGCTGAAGTTGTACAAGTGTTGGCTGGAAACATAATGAAGGCTGCTCGTACAGGAGAGTTCAGTGTGAGAGAAAACAGAAAAAAAGAGAAAGCGGAAAGCAAAGCACTCAGTATTTAATTAGGTTTGTTACAATAATATGAGCGTTTGTTTCCATTTGATTGGGGGGGATTGTACGGTTCAGCAAATCCAATGAATCCGACCGAATAAAATGATCCGTAGAAGCAAGTGAAGGAGCCGAGTCTTTCCACTGTGAATGTCTCAGTCTGCGAGGCCTTCGTTTTACGTTTAACAGACCTTTTTCTTTGCTGCTGTACATTTCATTCATGACTGTGACAGCCACATGGATAACATATCAAACTGGAGTCGTGTGTTAACTTTGACCTGTGTGTTTCTGGAGAGTGGAGAGTTTTGGCGAGTGTGTGTTTTTGTTCCTGTGTGTTTTCAGAAGGTGTGTGTTTGGTCACTAGTAAAATGTCTCATCAGGGATTAAAGTCAGGAGGTTTGTTAATGTCAGGGTTTGTAGAGACGTTTATCTGATCTCGTCTCTCATTTGTTAGTTAGTTTGTTTTCGCTGTAGCCTCTTTTTTTCTATCTATCTTTAATGAATTTTCCTTCGTGTGTCGGTTTTGTTTCTCTGCCTCTCGTTCTTTATGCCAACACCTTTCATCTCGTCTCTAAGTCTGTCTGCAACTCTTTTTCTGCTCCGCTCTCTTTGTCCATCTTTTTTTTCTTTTTTCTTCTTCTCCCCGTTTCTCTTTTTTTCTAAAACCCTTCTCCTCTTTTTCTTGGCCGCTTCCTTCGTTTCTCTCTCCGAGCTCTGCAGTTGACTTATTGATTTAATTTTCATACCGTTGGCAGCTTTTCCCTCCGTCATAAAGCATCAGCCCTGCGTCCTTTCAGGCCGGCATTGATCACTGTTCAGCCAATCACAGCCGCTCGCCGCCACGCGTCATTATCTGCTCTCGCTCTTTTTCTTTTGTCGCTCGTCCGTCTTGTGTTGTGAGCTCTGCGGGTTACATTTTTTTAATTTAGTGATTCAGCAGCCAGGTGAAGTAACAGGCCTGTACATTTCAGTATGTAGGTAGAGCATTAGGGTCCTTTTTTATTTTTCCCCTCACACTCCGAAATATTGTGAAAAATAAGTGTGATGGAGGGCAGGGGGGTTTAAAGAAAACCACATCACAAAACTTTGAAAAAACGATCAGAGGCTCCTAAATAAAAAGTCTTACTGTCCACGTACAGCTTCTTTGCCTGTGTTGTGCTTTGACGATAAATGCACCCCCCCCCGCTCTGAGCCACTGTCGGGTTCTCCGTGGATCCTGTTTTAGTTCCCATCCTTCACCCCCCCCCCCCCGTGTTTCTCCCTCCCTGTCTTTTGTTGCAGCGTAGTGTTCGATCGAACGGCACATCAAGCCAAATCTAGAGCCTCTGTTTCCTCTTTCATCTCCCTCGCGGCCCCCGGTGGCCCTCGCACACCTCAAAGCTTTCAAACGAGGGGAGAGTCGGGGGGGCGGAGACGTGGAGGGAGGGGGTAGAGTTGAGGGCACTCAAAATTGCCTCCTGAGGGAGGTATTTTCACCGGCTTTTGTACCCGTGGTTGCTGTACACTGACCTTTCTGCTCGCGCCACCAGACCCCCCCTCAGTCAGTCTCCCTCTTTCTCCACTCTCTGATGGGGGGTCCTGATAATAATTCAACAGCAGCGTGTATTGTGCGCAGCTGAAAGCCACCTCGCCTGCATAAGCGATTGACACGCTCGGTTGTTTTTTTTTTTTTTTTTGTGGGTGCGTTTCACCAATATTCTGGTCAGTATTTTATGCCCCCCCCCACACACAGAGGTTTTGCAGAACAAGACCACCAGCTGGGATAAGAGAGGACAACAGCGGGGCTTTTAGGTGGGTTTTTTACTGGCTTTTGTTGGCTGGAAGCAGCCGCAGCATTATGGGAACAGTCCACTTTGTCGCAGCCTCTCTTTTGTGTGGTGTTGTCACTCAATCCATCTGTCTCTCCACCTCCTTTTTCTCTTTATGAGCTGCGGCCTGCCTCTCCATTGTGATTGCTCTCCAATTCACACCCGTATTCCCCAAGCGATCGATTTTTTTTTCTTTCTTCTCTGGCCTTTTTGTAAATAAATAAATAGCATTGTGTTATTGTTTTGCTCCCAGAGCTGTGTTGACAGGTTCGCTTTCATGTGAAACTTTGAAATTGCTTTTTCATAGTTGTACTGGAGTTATTTACAATTATTTGTCTAGCAAATGTATCAAAGGCAGCTGCTGACTTGTATTGTGATAAAACAATGACTTAAGAACTTGCAATTTTTGGTGTTTCTTGTTCAGTAAAAATGTAGTTTTTTAATGTTTTTCCCTTCAGATGAAGTATGTGCTGTGTGGGTTTGGTTTACCGGCCTACGTCAACTTGTCACACTTTGTTGTGTGTTTAAGCCAGAAGTTGGGTGGAGATGTAGAAAATACCTCTGTCCATCAGAACCCTCCTGTTCTCCAAGAAGAGCGAGCCACGATCATTTGTACAAACCTTCATCTACTTTGTGTTTGGATGTTTGAGTGGAGTTAAAAGCTCAATCAGCATCCACTGAGAAAAGACTTTACACACTGAGCTGGTGCTAAAACAAAGCTCAAAGGAACGAGAGTCTTTGGTGACGAGGCCGCATTGTGATGCCAATATTTTTAAGGAACAGGGAACAGGGAACCAACGAGTACTCCCAGAGTCCACACACTGCTGCTGGTGAAGGAGTGATCGCTGAAGGTCTGGATGAATGTGAAATGTTTCAGGGCTTCTGGAGAGAACGATGGCAGAACCTGTGGGAGCTGAATGTGATTGAGAAAGTGAAATGGCCAAGGTTAGACAGAGAGAGAGCGAGAGAGAGAGAGAGAGAGAGTTTCTCAAAGGGTCTTGTGAAACCTTGCCTGAGTTGTGTGAATTTCTGTTTTGACCACAGCACCGTCCAATCAAATGTTTCTCTGTCATATTATTATATTTCATATCCCCACGTGTGAACAATACCTCATCTCCCCCTCTCCAGGTCTATGAAAGACAAGTAACAGTAATACACTCATGTAACATTATTTTTTAAATGAACTTTGTTAGTGGAGACAATCTCTGCAGCACACGTTCTCCTACACCCCCCCTCCACCTCCATCTCATCCCTCCCTCCCTCCCTCAGCAGTGGAGTGGTCAGGCCTATCAACCACAGAGCCTCAGCCTATCACCTGGGAGCCCCAATTGCCTGCCAGTCATCAGATAAAATGGATTTCCAATTGAGTCAAGGCTCCCAGTCTGGGTCACGCAGGATGGAGAACAGGCAGCCTTCTGCTTCTCTTCGACTCTCCTGATTTTCTGT
The DNA here is from genome assembly GCA_028564955.1 of Terapon puta. Lineage (NCBI taxonomy): Eukaryota > Metazoa > Chordata > Actinopteri > Centrarchiformes > Terapontidae > Terapon > Terapon puta. Next base: position 4,920,814 of record JAOXYL010000050.1, read on the forward strand.
TTATTATTTGTTTTTCTCTTTCTATCTCCTGCTGTGCTCTATTTCTCTCTCCGCTCCCCGAACTCTGCCTCTGATGTGCCGGCCAGAGCCTCACGAAATGAAAATGGGCTTGTTGTAAAAGCCCAGATAGCAACGTGCTATCTGTGAGGTGGTGATGTAACCCCAGCGTGTCAGCTGCTCAGCTGCTTTAATGGATTTCTCACCTGTTGCTCTAATTGAAGATACACCCTGAGTTAGTTTGTTAGTTGGTGAGTTGTTAGTTATTACCATTTTTTTCATGCAGTTGAAGTGCAAAGATGTCACTTTGACAAACTAATGAGCTGTCTCATGGCCAAAAGCACACAGTTCAACGTTAATGATTTTATATGTGTTATTGTGCTATTGTTGCATTTTCCGTGGGCTATCCTGAACATTACACTAAAACAAAAAACATTTCACTGAAACATAATGCATAGACTATTCAAGAACTTTACAGGAAAGTATATTTGACAAGTTGCATGCTTTCTTTTCATACACTCCCCATTAGCTTCATAAAATGTAGATTATTCTTCTTGGGGTCCTGCAGACTGATTAATCAAATAAGTCATTTATCAAGAAAAATACTTACAGTTTCCTGCTTTTTAAATTTGTGAATTTGCTACTTTTGTCTGTTTTACATAATCGAACATTCAATATATGGCTTTGGAGTAATTGATTCATTTAAAATATAATGAATGAGATGTCGGATCATTACCACCGACATGGCCACTGTTGTTGATTTTGAGTCGGTCCCACACACACTGTCGTGCTGACATAATCACTCATTACAGAGCCAAACTGTGAACGATTCCACAGCAAACGAGTTTGAATGTTGGTCCAGCTGTTTAAGAAAACGACTTTTTCTAAATGTTGGTTACTGTTTTTAAAGATCAGATCGGCTTCTGTCCAAGCAACAGACAGGGAAAGAAAGTTGAGAACTACTGAGACCTGCAGAAACACATTGTTGAGTTTTCTGTTTTCGCAAGATTTCATGACAAGAAGGAAAATATAGACAAACACCTTTAGCGAAAGGTGAAGCAAAGAAACACGCAGCCCTGCTGGAGCTGAATATTTACAGATATTTTGTCCTCGTGATCACAATGCCAGTAACTCAGGTAACAAAGACAGATGACTCGCTGAAACATGTTTGCCCACAGTCGCATATCTGAGGGTTATTTTGAGGGGGGGGGGGCTCACTCCTAAACACATTTTTTCTGAGCATCTATTGCATTATTTCTCTTTTAAGTGAGCCATTGTATTCATAGAGCAGCAAGGAAAGAAGATGGAGGGTAAAAGACATATGATAGAGCAGTTTGTATTGATCACCCTGCTCTGACAGTCTCTGTGGTTTTAATGGTTTTATTTTGTCAGCTGGAGCAGACTGTGCAGAGCTCAGATACCGTGCTCTCTCTGTACATATGAATCTACATGCAGCGTGTCTCTGTACCAGCTGGCTTCAGGTCAGTTCAGCTTGTTGTAGCGTTCCACATGTGCTACAGGAGCTCTAGCTCTCTGCAGCTGTCCGGCTGGGGAAACAAAGTGAAGCAAAGCAATCACTGCAACCTTGAAATTATGATGAAGAGCCCTGAATAAATCATAGGTACAACAGTAATAAGTGCAGAAGCTGGATTAGGTGATGCAGAATTACATTTTTGTCTAAATCATGTAAAGCATAATATAAAAATATCTGCGATTTGCTTAAAAAGACAATTATTTAGTGTGAAGAAAAAACTGAAGCTGTATTAAGGAACCGGGGGGCTTTGAGTTAAATGCTAATGTCAGCATGCTTTAATTCCAACATGTTAACATTATGATAGAGGTTATGTTTACTATATGACTTTAGCATGTAAGCCTGCAGCTGATCAGCAGTAAACAAAAAATACAAGTGAGGCTGATGAGATTATTGTTTGCAGGGTACTAATGGACCATGTTAAAATTTAATATGATAATGGAACAAATTATAGTCAGGGATTCACCAAAGTTTCTCAATTTTTTCCCCAGTTCTTTCTTTGGCATTTGCATCATGGTTACGCAAAGGAACAGGAAGTTTGTCTCAACCTGCAGCACTGTAACACTGCACAGAAAGTCAGCATAGATTACATATTAACATATTCAACATAGAACCACAGCTCTTCTGCTTCACATCACCAGATAACAATGCCTGATATCAAAGGAGCCCTCTCCCCTCCTGGAGCAGCAATGTTCACCGGGCCTCGTATAACGTAATGATACACGACTGCAACAATTTGATTACTTAGCATTAAACATTTGTCTTTTTCAGCTGACAGCCCAGCGGGGCGTTGTACTGTAAAGACAGTAAATCTTATATGTTACACAGACACCACAAATCCATATTACACGGGAGCTACTGCAACAATTTTCTGTTTGTAAAACTCTTAACAAGAGAACAAGAGTTTTCTATGGGGACAAGTCTTTTTTATTATTTTTTTATTTCATAGTTTTATTTGTTTACTTTTTTCTTCAAAGTGAAGCACAACTGATAAATTAACTGAATTAATATTCCTGCCTTAAATGAGTAAATTACCTCAGGATTTTGGATCATACTGTAGGTCTGCCAAAGAAGAAACTGCAGTAGAGAGAAGCCAGATGTACCTGCACTCATTTAGAAGTAGTCTCACCATCATACGATTGTCCACAAGATTGTGCTTGACAAAAGAAAAAAGTATCATTAGTGTGGCTTTACAACATATTTCTACCCCTGCCTGATGTGGGTGGCACAGTGGTGTGGTGGTTAGACTCACTGCAGGGTTCTGGGTTCGGCCCCTGAGCACGGGCCCCTCCATGTAGAGTCTGAATGTTCTCCCTGTGCCCGGGCAGGTTCTCTCTGGATCCTCCAGCTTCCTCCCACAATCCAAAGACATGTGAGGTTAACTGGTACCTCGGTGTGAATGAGAGTGTCAGTGTTTGTCTGTCCTTCAGTGAACCTGCATCATGTTTCTTTTAAATTTAAACTGATTTTGGGGCTTTCACAGTGTATTAATAAGGGGCCTCTGAGTTATAACACACCCTCTGTTCATGTATTTCCCCTTATTCTATTAAACTTTGCAGCTCTTACAAATACCAATAAACATATTATGTGTGGTCAAAAATTGCAAAACTGGCTTGAGAAACAGTCACAAGTTAATAGTAACCAAGACAACACATCCACCTCCAGAAGTTGCAATTTGTTGCAGCATGAAAAAGCTTTTGGAGCAACAGTTCAGACGTGATGTTCAGCAGGTCAACAGGTTCCCTTCTCTCCATTACTGAGATAATCCCTACTATTACCACAAGCACAGGACGAGGCCAGTCCTTTCACCTAAGAGCATCTCAAAGGTCACGGGGTGTGGCAGGGCTGCAAATGGACTAATGTTTCTTTGTTTTTTCCTCTTTCTCCTTCAGAACCTGCTGGTCAACCATGGATGAAGAAGGAAAGATCAAGCTGTTATTTGACAGACCTTTACTTTGGCACTAACAGTGGCACCTGTTGTCACACTCCTGTTTTGAATTATGAGAGAGTTGATTTGCTGTTAGCATGCTTTGTCTGTAAAGCTTTCTTGTGCTCTATAACTGCTGTATCCAGTACAGTTGCTACATCTTTCTGCACAGCTGCATTCTTCAGGAAAGCTTTTGAAAAAAAAAAAAAAACTTGAGCATGTATAGTAGCTTCATGCTCTTAGTTGGTACATTCAGAAATCAGTCATTGACAAGATCAGCTGAAAAAAAAAATCTTGTAAAGATCCATTCAGGGTCATTGCTCCACCATCTGATTGTGAAATTCAGTGTCTATCAAACCTCTGCTGTGTGGGAACAAAAGTATTTCAGGTGTGAGGTGAGTTAATATGGACCGTCCTTGTTTTGATCTCTGGCTGAAGGAAGAACTGAGTCTTTTTGCTTTTGAGTTTTATGGTTTTGTATTTTTTTAACAACACAGGAATAAGCTCAGGTTGTTCTGGCCATGACTTCAATTCATCAGATCTGTGATGTATTGGATTATTTTATTAAACCATTCATATCCTGTGACGTACTCGTGTCTTTAGTCCTTCTTTCTGGACTGCAGCTCTGTGCGTATTTCATGTTTTCTTTCCTTGAATTTTAAAGCTCAGTCGATCTATTATTTACTGAGTGATTTATTGATTCCTCCAAAGAATTGCATCATCGATTTTCAAGTCACCTTTCACAGTGAAACGACAGTTCTCACAGAACAATGATAGAACGAGAGGAAACAGTCTCCACAGAACCAAACTGTGCTCAGACTACCTGCCACAGAAAAACAGGCTACAAGTCCTTTTCAACACGGCCAGAGATATGAAGCTACAAACTGATGTGCCGCATGACAGACGAGACACGCTGCAACGTTTTTTCAGCACTTTCACTGCTGTATCCAAGAGAAAAAAAGTACCATACTACTTTCAACACCACCGAGTTAATTATTTATCTGGATCAACATGATATCAGTCAAGTCGCTGTTCTCAGCCGTTCACACCAAAGAGAATGAGCCTGGATCCAGTAAGACAAGTAGTACCTGCTCAAGAGACAACTGGCATAAACCAACCTGACTGCAAAAAAGATTAAAGGCTGGGGAATCCCTGGACCTCAAACACCCCCTTTAATTCAACAGGAAACAGTAAAGGAGGTTTTCAGGGAAGAGTATCATCCCTTGTTTTGTGTTTGATGTTGATGATGTAGGTGACATCATCTCCATGCCAACAGTCTGAAGTGAAACACCCACATAACTTTTCTTGTTTTAGGAAGTGAAAGGATACCTGCTAAATGACAACAAGAAAAAGAAGTGACTAACACCGTCTCTGTGTTCACTGTCTGTAGAAGGATGGAAGCCTCCACCTGTGGGACCGACCGAAGATCTTCACCACTTTGTTCTCACGCTTCAGCCTCACAAGTCAGTGGCACGACGATGTGGCTGAAGAGTTTGAGAGCAGACTGGAGGTTAGACTGTTCGTACCCAGCTGAACGACCCTCAGGGAAACAGAGAGATCCAACCCGAACATTTTTCTGTTAAAACGAGAAACTGCTGCCTCCACCTGTTTCCACATTAAAGAGATCAAATCAGATTATTTGCAGCTAAAAGAAAGCATCAGGTTTGACAGAGCAATACACAAAAAATGACACCTCCAAATGAAGTGAACGTGTGTTAAGATTAATATTCGATTGATAGAATGCATTTTGAACAATTCTTAGAAACAGCTGCGAGTCCTGAAGCCCCTTTTTACCCATGGGCATGAAAATGGCAATAATTAGGAGGACAGAGAAGAGAAGTGCTGCCCTGCCTGAGCGGGAATGTTTTTCTCGGCCTACTGTAATTGACATTTACTCTTTCTCTGACAGGGGAAGAAAGGATTTTGTTCTAGGCTATGTCATTTTTTGTGGCATTGATGTGGCTGGTAAAGCAAGAGATGTCCCCTTTGAGCAACACTGAGACATACTCAGGTGTGCAATAATGTACTTGATTGACTAAATGTAACGAGTTTGACTCAAGTGGCTAGATTTTCTCTGCTCTGGGTAATTCTTCCTGAGTTGTAGCTTTCAATTCTGTAGTGAGGCTGTGGTAATTGGCTCGGAGCAGAGTTAGGCTGGCAGTGCTCTGCTATGCACCTCACTGTTGAGCTGTTGCACACAAATACACAAACACATTTGGGCACTAGCAGCCAATCTTAATAAAAGAAATTACACAGGGGTGGAGGAGGGAGAGTGGGGGATGCGGTCACGTAGATGTTGCTACGGTAACAGCGGTGAGCGAGGGCTGGGAGCTGGAAGGCAGCAGGTTAGAAAAGAGAAGTGAAGAAGACAACATTCAGCGCATTCAAATGCATCCTCGCTCTCTCCCTGTTGATCCCGTGTCATACCCAATTACCACTGCAGCGAGGGGAAGGAGGGGGCGCGGGGAGACGGGGGCCGGGGGCTGGGGGGTGGGGGGTGGGGGTTGAACAGAGAATACAAAAAGAGAAAGAGGAGCATTCTGGCGTCTGCTTGAACCTTTCAGAGATGCCGCACGTGCGTGTGCAGAGGTAAACACCCACGCCTGTCAATATACGCTTACAAAGGGAAGGTTGTGGCAAAAATCTTTCTTATCTGCAACTTCAAAAGAACGTGCGTACGATGGGTGAAGATTTCAGTGTGTGACAACTTCTCTGTGAAATGGATATGGAATTTGTATGGTGTAGAGATAGAGCTGTGTCTCTGTTCAGGAGGTGTGATTTTGAAACAAGTTTCTTCTGTGTGCACATGCACAGTAATATTCCTCATATATATGTATATATGATTTACTTTAGACTTTAGCCAGGTTCCTGTCCATATGTATGTGATGTATATGTACATATGTGTATATCTAATGTTATAATGTAGTTTTGACTTTGGCCAGGTCACTGTCTTCTACCACCAAACACACACAGTACTACTGGGAAAATTAGAATATCATGTAAAAGTTGTTTTATTCAGGCAATTCAACATAAAAGGTGAAACCAAAACATTTTTATAGACTCATTACATGCAAAGTTTGGTTTATAAGAATTCACAGTCATGGGGAAGATTTCTGATCTGACAGAAAACCATCAGTGACTCCCTGCACACAGAAAGTGAAAGAAGCTGTGTGTTCTCAGAGTGTCGTCTCAAAGCACATTAATGGACAGTTCAGTGGAAGAAAACAGTGTACGAGTCGTCTTTTCTGATGAGAGCAAGTTTTGTATCTGTGGGGCTTTGCCAAGAGAAAGCTGAATGGGAAGAGACCAGCAGAAAAGGAAATACGACCTCAAGGCTGCAATCGAAGTATGTTGGTCTTTCATAACACCTGAGATACACACCAAGCTGGTAACACCCACGCCTCGCTGGATTAAGGCGTCATTCATGCAAAAGTGGCCCAACCAAGTACTCAGTACAGATGTGAGATTTCTGAAGCTGCAAGTCCTAATCAGCAAAATCAAGACAAATAAAAGCTTGAAATATATTGATTCACATACTATTTTTCTATATAATATGTATATTTCACCTTAAAAGTTGAGTTACAGCGACTTTTTTAGGATATTCTAATTTTCAGAGTATCTCAAGCCTAGTCAAGCGAGCAGGAACTGATGAAGCCTCTTGGATGAGAGGTGAAACGTCTTCAAAGACAAATAACTAAGTCCAGTTGCGTTCGATTGAATTTCTTTGAGATAACCATGACCTGGATGAATGAGAATCTTCACAGGCTTAATTTTCAGAGTAGTAGTACTGTATGTATACAGCCAAACACACACACTCTTATACACACCTGCCACAGGGGAAATCAATGATTCTTTCTATTATCTCTCCCGTCCATTAGATCAGAAACACTGACATGTATTAGCTTGAAACGCTATCTGCACATATATATGTATATATATATATATATGTATATATATATATATATATATTTGTGTGTGTGAGTGTGTGTGTGGTGCTCTGCAACAGCCTTCCTGACTACATTGCTTCTATTAAATACCTCTTTAATGCCATTAAAGGGATGAGAAAAGGAGAGAAGGTGGTTGATAGGATGAGAGAAAGGAAGAAAAACAGGGCAGGGAAAGAGCTGTCTGCTTAACCTCTGCGTCTGGAGCAGGCGAACATGCAGCCAGAGAATGATTTAATCCTTCTGTAGTAGCCTGGATTAGTCTTCCGATTTGTCACTGCCTTGCTCTTTTTCTCTGGGCCTCACTGATGTTTTCTCTCCCTTGTCATCCCTTTCTTCACTCCCTCTTTCTGTCTTGGTAATGCGTCTAGCGCCGAGTGGCTTAATACTGTTTAATGTGGCGACTTCCCTTTATCTGCCTATTGTCATTACTCTTTCTTTGGGACAAAGGGCTCCTATATGAAACCTTCCATGGAAAAGTAGTGATTAAATAACTTCATGTCCACGAGGAGTGAGGGCTTGTATCCCAAAATGATCTGTTAGAATTATTTGTAAAAAACAAAGTAGAAATGCATTTAGCCTAACGCAGCATGACGACAGAGTTCTTGTCACAGTGTGTGATTCTGTGCAGTGTCTCCATCATGAGCCTGTGTTGGTAACCAGATCGATTTTTCTAATACCTGAATAATTTATGAACACATAGCTAATGACATCACATCAGGCTAATCTGTGTATTTTGTGTTTAGTGCTGATGTGCAGGTCCCAGCTTATCAATGTGCCAAACCACGGTGGTGAACATGATGTAAACACACCTGCTGAACACTGGTGTCGTCCTCCTGATCCTGATCTGAGTCATTTCATGCTGAACATCTGCCGACACCGGTCCTGATGTGAAACTTTTATTTTCTTAATAAGACAGACAGTACACTCCTCAGGACAACACATTTATCAAAATCCATCCAACACATATGCATGAAAAACTAAATAGTTCTGTTAAAATAAAACACCAGCACCAAGCTCGCTCTTTTTCTTTATTTATTTTATGAGGACACAGTATAAAATAATAATATTTCGGCCTTGTCACTGTCTCGAGGGAATTACTCTCCTTTTAAAAGTGTCCTCCAGTGTTGTATTCTGTTATGGGTTCCTTTTTGTTCTGCATGTGGGCCACAGCCCCTGCTCTTTTTCAGTGGACACTGCCTCTCACTCTCTTTCAATGAATGCAAAATGAGTGTCAGAGGCTTACACACACACACACACACACACACACACACACAGAGAATGGAGGGACGATTAAAAAAATCCGCTGACAGAAAACGTCAGGCTTCAGATCAGACTTATGTTTATGTCCATCATACCGATCAATTAAAAAATGCTTGATCTGATCGGCACATCCACAGATATCAGCAAGCTCAGAGCAGAAATGATCTCAAAGCACAGTCCAGCTGTGTATAAGGAGAAAGTTCAGAATGTGGCCGCTTGGTGCAAACTCTTATTGTGAGTCTCTTTCTGGGCAGTGCACTTTTCGTCACTCCTGGATAACAATGACATGCATTGTTCCCTTACAGTTGTCAGAATTTGATTCAAGGTGTCAGAGATGACATGTGACAGTCAGACAAATGAACAGACGGCGATCCTCAGCCCACTATCCTTGTTAACTTTTAGCAAACTAAGTACCACTCACCCACTGTCAAAGTGCTCCCTCACAGCCACTGTCAGGCCCCTCACATGAAATGGAACCACCTTGTTAAGCAAAAAAGAAAAGAAAAGAAA
>JAOXYL010000050.1:4941351-4961351 GCA_028564955.1 Terapon puta
CAAAAACATGACTCCATGAGGGGTGAGGTCTTCATACAGATGCAGGCAGCAACCACAGTGACAGACAAGTATAGCTGTAGCTTTTAGACTGAATATTATGTGATCGTGTACTCTCCCCATACACTGTGCATTTTAAAAATGAATCCAGTGGAAGTTATACATTTGAACAGCCACGCAGAGTGGCACACTAATTTGCTTGATTTCATATTTTTGTGTTAGGTCACAATAAAAGTCTTATTTCATATGTTTAAGGCAACAAACTGTACCTATATGCTGAATCCACAGCTAAAGTCATCACCCAGTGTTAATTTGTGTAAAAAAAATCCAACATCTTACTGTGATCTCCAGCAAATAAAACACTAACTAAATGGAATAAATAAATATATTAAGTAAAAAATATCAATAGTTCTTTCCACAGCCACAATCTGACTGAATATGAATGGGAAGCAACAACAAAACAGGACAGCCGACCACAAAGACGTGCAGAGCACGGAGAGGAGTGTTCAACGTGCTTTTCAAGGTTTCTGCTGCTCATTCAGTCCATCACACACACACCCACGCACTGATGACAGCAACGTGAGGTTCAGTGTCACATCCACTTGCAGATATGCGTGGACCCTGTGACGTGGACAACCCGCTCCACCTTCTGAGACACAGCCTCCACGAGGATGAAGAAGAATTTACTGAGGATATAGATATCGCTGTATTGATGCATAACAAACGCTGCATAGACTCTGTGTGTCTGAGAATCATAATTACAGCTAAACACACCCTTTCCACTGATGAATAAAATGGTGGTTAAAACAAAAAAAAAAAACATCACGTTCACTAAAAGACTGAGCTAAAACTCACCTATTAGCAGGTGCTAAAATTACCATTACTTTAACAAAGTAACTTTTGACTCTGCTCAAAAATGAATGGTTAACTTACAGCCACGCTCATGTCCCACAAGATGGCCACAGATCAGACAAGTGATGGAACTAAATATTGAAAAACTGCCTGGCAAAGGCTTTTTAATGTAATTTATGTGCACTTAATGTTTGCTGGCTGACTGGCTGGCTGGACAGCTGGATGATTCCTCTTCCCATCTCTCCAACCTGTCAGCGTTTTAACTGGGGCTGCTTCAGGTACTGTACTCTGCTGACACTGATGGTTGCACCGTGCACATCCCATGCACTCAGGCTGAAAACTCAACCTGGCATTTTCCTGGAGCTGGATTGGAGATGGAGCACTCTCACACTGACAGGCAGGTCCAGAGCCTTACTTATGACACAGTCATATTAAGGAAACCAGTGGCTGTAAAAATCCTGGGGATCTCATGCTGCTTGGGAAAAAAAACTTGTGGGGAAAAAAAATATTGTCAGTCTTTTGCTCTTAACACATGTCCATAATTCCTCAAACAGCAGATTTTTATTCACATTCAGAAATGTACCTTCCTCCTGGTTCAGGGGTGTTAAATCATTTAATAATAACACAGCTGAACACAGCAAAGTTAACCATTCCTTAGCTCAGTGTGCAGTCACGAGGCTGTGTGTGTTTTCACAGTGGTGTTTAAAGCACTAACGAACAGATGAGCTTTACTGTGTTCACAGGCTCAGGTTAGTGTGTTTGAGCTCTACTATTATCTTATTAACACTAAACACTGTACAATCAGAGACACTGGTACAAATGGTATTACAGTTACATTTTGTGGAAAAGGCTGTGCCACCTCTCCATGAAGCAAAACAATTCAAATGAGATACTTAATGCCTTTAAAAAACATACAAGAGCATTAATCCTAATAAAATAGAAGTACTGTGTTTTGCCTGAAATTAGGACACGCTCCATCAATTCATCAACTCTCGGGACAATAAAATACAAAACATTTGTGCAATGTTGCAGATCATTTGCAGGATACGCTAAAGCTTTGGTCAGAATATTTTAAACCGGAGAGATTTTGAGGATCCACGAGTGATGTCACACACAGCAGCTCTCACTGAGGTCTTTAACTATTTGACATGAGCCCTTATTGGATATCAGCTGCAGCTGAATAATGTGATAGATAATGAATAAAGAATATAAAAGCAATCTGACATTAGAAATGGGTAGAAATACAGAATGCAGCTTGTTCTTCGTGTGCAGGTGTTTGTTGAACAGGTAACAGGCTACAGAGAGAAAACACTGTGTGAGCCTTTTATTAGTATTTGTACAATGCACATCTGCACAAACCCCATCAAAAGTCCACTGACAGCTGATCCAGGTGATGTGACACTTCAGTGGAAAGGACATCTGATCTCACAGAAAATGTATTTCCTTGCTTCCTTTCGTTTCTCCGTGCAGCGGAAGGAGAGACGACGGCACAAGGAATGAATGCAACTGAGCGAAAAGTGGGTGCAATTAAGAGACTTGAGATGCACCCGCAGTATTGGAGATAACTATAAAAAGCATTATTGGCTCTCTTTGCTCTCATGTAATTCTATTAATAGACTGATGAGCAGGTCCACTTTCCATTTTCCTCTCCTTTCTCTTCTCCCAGGTTTCCACCTTTCTGTTCATTCTCTTGAGTTCTTGTCATCTACCTTAATTCTAGGCAATGTTCTTACTTCATCTTCTTCTCTCATGTCATGTTTTGCCCTCCTGTTTCCTCCCTTCTTCTCCAACGCCCCCCCTCTTCCAGCCCACCGTCTCCCTGGTGTTAATCACAGCATCTCCATCACCCCTCGGGGGAAATCTCCATCGCTACTCCTCACTTCAACTGGAATTAATGCAGAGTGGCTGAGAAGGATAGGAGAATCTGAGCTGTCAAGAATGGAAAGTCTGGTCACTTGGAGAAGAAGACACAGAGTGAAAGAAGCAAATAAATCCCTTAGATTACCTGGTTTACATCCAGGTTGTATGGTGCTCCCTAAAAAGACCCATAAAGGAAATTCAGTGTGAAAAACAACATTGTATCATCATTCTATCATCTGTTTATGTCTCCTATTTTGTACTTTTGGCCACTGGTCCTTATTTGAATTGGTATAAACAGACATTATGAGGGAAAGAAATGAGTGGTGGAAGTGAGTTTCATGGAGCCAAGGAAGGGCTGAAAGAGTGAAAGAAAGATTTCAAAAAAGGAAAAGAAAGGTAATAAAATGATGTGCTCGTGTTAAGAATTATAGGAGCTATGGAGTGATGTATCACCACAGACAATACATAAGCCCCAAAGACAGCCATATCTAACTTCATTAAAAACATGTTCATAAGTTACTCTAAGGAATAAGAAGAACAGTATTTCAGGTAAAAAAGTTAAAATGGAGTGCATTTATATAGCACTTTCCCAACAGATGAATTCATTCACGCTCTCTGACCTGCCCGTTAACAGCAGCAGCGTCTTGCTTGTGAACTCTTGAGCAGGACCCGGGGATCCAACCCCCAACCCGACTATTCCTGGATGATCCTCCGTACCTGCTGAGGCACAGTGGAGCTTCATTCTCCGGACCCGCTGGTCGTGTAGTTGCCTTTTGTTCTTTAAAGAGGGAAAGGTGACTAGTTAGTGCAGCGTGCAGGACCATAGCTGTGGCAGTGTGACACTGACTATCACACGGCTCTCTTCAAAGGCAGGAAGTAAGTGGCTCTGGTGAAGACATCTCCTTTGTTGGTTGTCTAGATCTTTGTGTTTCTCTCAGGCAGCTACACCCCTTCCTTACTGGAAGAGGATCAGCTGTTAAAGTGTAGCTTTATTCATGAAACAGAGCTACACACAGCAAAGAGAACACATGCATGGCTTAAAATCACTTTTAAACCGAGCACTTTTTTTGAACCCATGCACGATGTATGCACGTCACAGTGTGCGAGAGCTGCGTTTGCAGAAGTTGAACACTGAATCGATGCTGTCCTGACGACTTTATTTAGCACAGTATGATGTTTCAAATTCTGATCCCAAAAAGAAAGAGAGGCAAGCAGTGACAGAAAGAAAGAGAGACAAGGGCAGTCGACTTCCTTTGGTCAGGACTGTTATATAAGAATGACATATCTCCTCAAAGTTGATTTGGAAAGACAAGTCTTCATCAAAGCTCAAGGTTGACTCAAAGGCATTATGTATGCACCCTTGCAGTCTCGCCCCTGTGCTGTATCGTCAGACTGTCACTGTGACATATTCTTTTTTTCATGTACTTTCTTTGTTTTGTTTGCATTTTGTTTTTACTTTAGTCAGGCCGTGTAGTTTATAGACATGACCTATGAGATGGTGCTTGTGTAAGGCTGCATATTCACTCTCTCGCCAAGTGCCAGATGACAAGACCATGCCTATATCATATTAATCTATGTGCAGTGAATATGGAGCTGCTCATTTTAAAAAAGAGGAAAATGGCTTTACTGTCTGTCCAAAAGTGAGAAAGTCTCTTTCGGCACACGTAAAGCTCACTGTTTAAAATGTTATAGCTTCTTATTTAGTGAGTTGTCCCTGGTTCAAACGACAAAGAGAAGAACTTTGTAAACTCCAGTATTAAGATTCTGCTGATGCCGCAGTCTGAGCTGTTTTGCTGCAGGCTGTAGCTTAAGGGCCTTGCTCGCTGCAGAGCCTCCCTGTCTGCGGCTCCAGCTGGCGAGAACTGAGCTTGACCCACATCATCAGATACAGGGGGTGAATAATGAATGCACAGACAGCCAGCTAGCCATCCACAGAGACAGCCAGCCAACCTTTACACCCGTCAAGCGCCCCGTCAGCCAGTCAGCCCGCCGTGCAGCCGGCCGCTGAGTCAACGAGCGAGCCTATTGGTCAGAAATCCAGTCAGTCAGCCGTGCCGTCTTCAGGCCTCACATCCAGTCAGCCAATGACGGCGAGTAGTCAGCCAGCCGGCCGACCACACAGCCGGCCTTGCGGTCGTGGCCCCACTTGTTTTCCTGAGTCCCACCGTGACCCCTGTCCTCATCTCTTCACTTTCCTTCCCCCTGTCCTCCCTCACTTCTTCCTCACTTGTTTGCATTGTTCCCCAACCAGCACCAACCCGCCCACACACTCCGTGCTCCTTTCCATTCTTCATCCTCCTCATGTGTAAAAAGGGCAGGCCTGTCAGAATAGTTTAGCTACAATCCGCTGTTTTCTCGGAGGCATAGACAGGGTCAAGTGACCCTGACTGTGTATTTACTGTCGAAAAGGAGAAGGGGGGATTCATAGAAGAAAAATCTAACAGTGGCTGAGTGTTTGACAATTCTGTGTTTTTTGTGATTTCAGGCATCAAAACACAAACTATAAAGTTGTTATAAAGCAAAGAAATGAAACCTACACAAACAGGAACATGTGGGAGTGAAAAGTGCAGTGAATTTCTGTAAAACGTAAACGTAATGATGTACCTTAACGTTAGAGCATAGGATTACTACGCCATCATTCACATTTGGGCAGCACTCAAACACAAAATACGCAACAACATAAATAAGAGATGAAATAGAGTTAAAAAATTGATGCCTAAAAATATTTCCTGATTTGGTAACATACGAGTTGGTGATATAGACAAAGTGCTGCTGAGGCTGATGGGAATGAGGGTTTGATCATAAACCCAACAACTGGATGAATTTAAGACTTGATTTTGATGAACATCAGTGGTGGAACGTGTGACTGATGAGACGACGTCCCTCCAGCCCGGCTGCTAATGCAGCTAAGACGCAGTAAATTTGAATAATTAAGTGTGCTTCACTTATTGGATCTGCTGTTACAGTATAGAACATTTCAAATGTTCAATTTGTTTCACATCACAGCAGGAACTATTCCAACATTACAGAATGATCCATTTTGTTACTTTTCTGCAGCGCAGCACATCTCTGATGCCGTAAAGAATTTATTGTCAATATGATTTGTGATATTTGTAAAGGACAGCAACTCAAATCAGTCAATGTCAGAAAACTTTATCGCACCAAGGCCACAGCTTCTGATGATGTCATACTGAAGGGTAATGCTACCACAGGAATGAAATATAATATATACAGTGCAAATAAGACAATAGCATAATTCTTTGCATGTCCAGTATGTAACTGATCATGTTAACCCAAGCTTAAGTTAAGCATGTCCTGGTTAAACTGCACGAGGCTGCTGCCTTTAGGGGAAGTGAAGCCGCTCTGTCACCCTGCTGCTGACTGCCCCAATCATTCTTCACTTTACATCCTCCCTCTTTTTCTTTCCCACAATCATCCTCCTTCCTGCACTCTCTTTCCTCACTGCTCTCCGTTCCTTCCCTCCTCGTACAGTATGTACCCACACAGCCAAGCCGAGCCAAGCTGAGCTGGCCGGGCCCGCCTGCTCGCCGTGATAGTAACGGCTTTAATAAAACACTGTTTGGTGGATGAGAATTGAATTTCATACTTGGACGCCCCGACACTACATGTGTTTCTTTTTAATAAAGAAAGGAGTGTGAGCAGTGTGTGTGTGTCTGTGTGTGTGTGTGTGTGAGAGAGAGGGAGAGAGAGAGAGAGAGAGAGAGAGAGAGAGAGAGCAGAGTAGTGCAGAGCCACTCGGCCAAAAGAAGATAGGCTTTTCTCATTTCTCTTCACTTTCTTGCTTCCTGAGGCTCAGTTGTGTGCTTGCCGTTCCGTGAGGGAGCTGGAGGGGACATCTGGCTTGTCAATCTGAGCATTTCCACACCTTTTCAAGATAAGGCTGGATGTTCAACCATTTCAAAAACTGGCTCTCGTTTTTCTCCCTCCCTGTTTGTTATTCTTAGTCAGAATGGGTCATATTGTTATCTTAATATCAGTCTGATTTCACACATTCTTCATTCAACTTATATCCAGTTGTATTTTAGTTTGGCAGTTCTGGGTTCTTTACACACAGGAATAACTGTGTAGTTAGCATGAGAACAGCAGAACAGTCACAGAAATGCTTCAACTGTCACCTTTAGAAATTCTCATAGAGGTGGTAAACTAATAATATGAAACTTCATTCATTTTTCTTATTTAATTTTTTTTTTTAAATAATGATACTGGTTAATTAACTTGAGCATTCAGTAATAAAAATGTTTGTCCATGCACTGAGGACCTCGTTCCATTATTGTGTTCTCATGAAACTTCAGTAACAAACACGCAGGGGAAAAGTAGTTTAAATCAAACAGTAGCTTTTAGACTTCCAGTTCAAGTTTTTCAGTACCAACTGCTTGTTAAACAGGTACTGGTTCAGAAACTTTGATATTACCTCTGTCAGAAACTATTCATTCTACAAACAGTGTTGCTTTGAGTTCACCGCTGATTTTCTAAAATATCATTTCTGACTGGACTGAGCTTTTGTGAT
Source organism: Terapon puta (assembly GCA_028564955.1). Lineage (NCBI taxonomy): Eukaryota > Metazoa > Chordata > Actinopteri > Centrarchiformes > Terapontidae > Terapon > Terapon puta. The sequence continues at coordinate 4,948,589 of JAOXYL010000050.1, forward strand.
TTTTTTTTAAGTAAATTTATAAAGACAAGAGTTTTGTGGATAGAGTCTTGCGACTATCTGCAGCCATGAAAAATAACATATATCATCTGCCATGACTGAAAATGAAGACAATTTTTCCAATAAACAGAAACAAAAAATTGATTTGTCTCCTTGTCATTTCCATCCTGAGATCTGTGAAAAATCAATTTCCCAACCATGTCTGGTGGGATAACTACATGTCAAAAATGTTCGCAGGCTGCACGGAGGCTGCCGCTCACTGGTTGTACTACAGGAGAAAAGCTGAGGTTGGATTTGTGCAGAGACCATTTTAAAGACACAGCAAAATTCTTCATGAAAACTCACAAAACCTTTCCGAGACATCAGAAAAGATTCCTGCAGCATGAGGAACTCGGTGATCTAAGTTTCATTCATTTTTTAAGCTGATAATGATTATAGTGTTACAACTGAGGGACTTTTTGCCCTCTCAAAATAAATGAAATGAACTGGATCCATGGGAGACCTGCTCCGTATCTGAATAAACATGACACTCACCTCAGCCCTCTGTAACTGGCCCAGCGTTGATTTCCTTAACATATCTAACCTGAGCTCGCTGCGTGACCTCTGACCCGCCCGCCGGTAAGCACAGGCTTAGTCCACTGTTTCTCCTGCAGAAGCTGCTCCAACAAAAATGAGGTGCAAACAAAACAAAGCACCGCAGGAGAAGATATAGTATTTAATAAAACACTTTGGAGGCCAACCGTCTGCAGAGACTCAATGACAAGTAGCACAGTTCCCAATATTGGCAGAAAAATAATTTACCTTCTGTCAGGAGAACACGCATACACACATACAACAAGAACGATTGCCGAAAGCTCTTTTGGAGATTGTGTCCAGTCACTCTGCATTATACATCATAGACGGGAGACCAAGGGAATGACTTTTTCTTTAGATTAAGCATACTGTGTAGGAAGAAGGAAGTAACAAATGTATATAAAAAGCAATAAGTGAGAGAATTAAAACAACAGAAACAGATGGACATTTTTCAAAGACTGCCTTGCTTGGGTTAAGGCATTTGTCAAAACTACCACCTCAAGTCATGGTCTGCACCATTCCCCAACATTCCTATATAAGTTTGTGGTCCATCCTGTACTCGCCATTATTTGCATATTATTGTAGCGTTATTTACATATTTACATTATATGTTGCAATAACATAAATAGTCTTATATGCATTGCTTATATGCATTACTTTATAGTCATAAAGTAATGCATATAAGTGAGTCAGAGATCATAATTTTGTAACTGCATTACAGTTACTAACCCCAGAAACACTTCTTTGTCACTTTAGTGGTCAACTTGTTTAGTATCTTTCTCAGAGTTTGGTGGTTGCAGCGCTGCATACAGTCAGTGAAAGTGGAAACATAACTTCCAAAATCTGCATGTTTCTTTTCTATTTCAAAGGTCATTTATTGTTCGTAGGAGTCGTGTGGATGTGTGCAGAAAACAGGGAACAGCAAGGGCCAGCATGGGGAGAAAGATCCTAATTGTTTCATGGCGTCATACCAGACTGATGTAGCACTGTTCTTCTATTCTTACTTTACTGATATCGGAGGTGAGATTTTTTAGGTGCAGATAAAAATGACGGGTGTTAGCAGCAGAGACATCACATAGAGACAAATGAAGTGTGTGTGCATGTTTGTGTGTATCTTAGTCCAAGCTAGTCCAGGATAGGAGGTTATCATGAGAGCATGTAGGCTTTAATAGAACCCGGCCGTGTTGTCTCCCATCTCGTTTGAAATGCGACACGGGGTGACAGTCTTTAAAGTTGCATGCCATCTGTGACGGGAGAAAACCTCTCAGCACACCACACACACACACACACACACATGCACATCGAGAGAGTCCTTTTCAAGGCTGCCAAGCTATTGGAAAAATGATGCATGTTTGGTATAATTTTAAGGTTAGAAAAAATATCAGGCAGAGGAGAGGAGTGAGCGTGAGGGAGAGGGGGAGCAAGAGAAAAAGATTAATAGATAGAAACAAGAGTGAGCAATTGTGAAAAGCAGGAGAGAAAGAGGAAACTGGTGACAAATAAGAAATGCTCCCTAGCAGTCCTGACTGACGTGCCAATCATCTCGCCGGCACATCTTGAGGCAAAACCTGTCTGACTGTTATTAATTGAAACGTGATTGGAGGATAGTGGGGTGGGGGGAGGGGTGGCACGAGGCTCCCATCTAATCCACATCAGAGCAATTAATAACGCATTCACTCCTCTCCTCTTCTCTCCACTCCACTATCATAACCATTGATATTTCCAATGGTGACTAGAAATTAGAAAAGGAGGGGGAAATAATTGAAAATGGATAATTCCTGAGGGGGAGCTGGGGGCGAATAATGAAATTGGGAAAAGGGATTAATTTGTACAACAATTCACAGAGCTGCCCAGGAGAGGATATTTTTTAACGGAGGACAGATAGAGAGAGAGAGAGAGAGAGAGAGAGAGAGAGAGAGAGAGAATTCATGGAGACCTTTCAGTGATATCACTGTAGCCTTTTGACCATCACCAACATGAACCATTCACACACACAGACATACAGCAGATATACATGTAATTCAGGATTATTATTATTATTTAGGATTATAGTGTATTGTGATGCTTTGGCAACATCGATTTGGAAACTATCTTGCCGGTTACTCCCCACTGATTTGAACTGAACAAAGTGACAGAGAGAGAGAGAGAGAGAGAGAGAGAGAGAGAGAGAGAGAGCTCTGACTTTAAAATAAGTGGGTGAATGTTAGCAGAAGTTATTATCCAACTAAAGGCAACAAAGTAAAGTTAAGGTCATATTCTTCACATTCCTTGTTCCCTTTCTTCAGTTTTTGTTTGTTCTGTTATAATCACTGTCTCCTGCTAAATATTTATAATGTATATTCTTCTAACTTTCCCTGGGAAATTTTACATTCACCAGAATTCCTTTTTTTTCTAATGCAGGAGATATGATTTTCCCTCAGTGAAGTCATAGGATGGTTGGATGTACAAAGTGCAGGACTTTGACAGAGCTCAGAATACAGTCCTGCTCTCCACTCCCAGACTTAAAAAGAATTCAGATGGCTGCAGGGGCTTTTCCTCCTGTGCCTCCTTTCTCTGAAATAACCCTCTTCTCGTTTCAGACAGACTGACTCTGTTAGCGCCTCTGAATTAAATCTTAAAACTCACCTTCATCCCTTTCAGTTAGTTGCTTATTATTTGATTACTTAAGGCCTCGTACCTGTTACCATTATCCATCTGGCACGTCGCTCTCAGTCTTAATCATTTAATCCCGGCCGACGAGAACACTTTAATGCTTCTGAAAATCACTGTATCTCTTAACCCTCTGTTTGTGAATGTTGCACAAGCACGGCTGTGGGCCTTCCTCCCACTCTCCTCCCTTTCTGTCTCTCCTGATGTTGCTCAGTGGCCTCTTTGATGCATATTTTCCTTAAATGTTAACAGTCGATTAATTATTGTCTCATCCTAATTGCCCATTCGCCAATTTTACGATGTTGGTCTATTGTGTGCACATAAAATGCAATGCACATCTGTCTATGCTGAAGATGGATCTGTGTGGCTCTTCCTTTCTTTAATTTTTCCCTGTAAGTTTTTTTTTTTGGGATGTTTTCTCTCTGATTTAAGGTCAGGTGGTGCTGTATGCTGTGCAGATTACTGTGTCAGATACACAGATCGTATCAGGCCCTCTTGGAGTTGCTGGGTGCCATCCTGGAGGGAACAGCGTCTAGGGATTATAGTCCTGCTGGGGACTTCAGTGCTTAAGTGGGAAATGATTCAGAAACCTGGAAGGGCTGATGTGGAAGAACTGTCTGATCTGAACCTGAGTGATCTTCATTGTTGGATTGGACTCATGGATTGGAACACAATGTTCAAGCACAGAGTGTACCAGTAAGTGTACCAGTCTACCAGAATACCAAAGGTCGGGCACCAGGGCACCAAGTGTTAGGAGACCCGGGGGTAGACTCATAGGACAGTCTAGAGATGTGGCTGTCAGGGAGAGGGAGATCTGGACTACCTTGCTTAGCCTGATGCACCCACAACCTAGTCCCAGATAAGTGGACCAACATGGATGGACGGACTTGTCTTTCTGTCTGTAAAGATTCTCAGTCATCCAGACCATGATCATTTTGCAAACTGTAAATTACCGCTCAGTGCAGTGAGCAGTGCTCAGACCTGTGCTGGGGACAAAAAACAACCATTTCACAAACATATTGCAAAACAAGCGTATTAGGTCAGGATTCAGACGGACTTGATGACAGGGATGAGGCAATGATTCATACATGACTCCATCAACTCTCAGGAGTTAACAACCCCACTAGATTTTAAAACACCCAGACTCCCTACCTGTCAGTTAGAGCTGGAGAAACCCCTGAGATGTCTCCAAGAACCTTAAGCGCTTATCGTTTTGCAGAAAGTAAAGGGGTAGAGGTTGGTGTGATGGAGGGCGATTTGATCTTCATGCAGGAAGCCAGAGTCAGTGTCTATATATAATTATATATACAGTATTTTATAGTATTGTTGATTGATTGTTCTTTGACCTAAATCATGCTTTTTAAAAGTAACCATACCATAAGCATTGTTGATGTACCATAAGAAACAAATCTTTTCTGACTTCATACCAGAGTTGCCATTGAATATTATAGAAAGGAAGAATAAACAAAAACACTGGAACTGGATATAATCTAACGTTTTGCAGATATTTTTGTCTGCTATTAGGGTTTGTCAATAACTGGTTAACAGTTTTCATAGCCTCATATTTAATTCTTCTCTGTCTTCATCGCTACAAATAAGTGTGTTGACTGCAAATTATAACAAGTTCTCAAAAAATGCAACCTAAAAGAATAAAATCTGAAGAAATAATGCATAGTTGTGTCTCTAATACTAACGTCATTTGTCACACACAGCTCATATTACACAAAAGTATATAGTGTGAAGTGGTACTTTTTATTATATTACAAGAAAGAAAAAAAACTTTAAAAGGAAAGAAACAGGAGAAAGCATCTCTCTTCTATCACCAACTGTGATATGCATGTGATAGATTTACAGAAGGCACCAAGTAAAATGACAGTATGTACAATAAGGATGACAGAATTATATATAGATAACAAATAAAAATAAAACATAAATGTACTGAAAGAATAAGGATCTGAGGGAAAATCTAGAAACGTCAGGTGTTAAAACTTCCAGCCGAACCAAACAGATCCGTGCCCACAGAGCCACATAACTCCTCTTCACCATGGAGACCGGGGAGAGGACAGACTATACAAACACACAAGAGGAAAAGCACATGTACACAAGCCCGCCAGATTGGATGAAATACACAAACACACAGAGGGAGAGAAAGACGCAAACAACAAAGGAAAGGAAAAACACGGGGGGAGGCCGGGTCTTGTAGGATGAAGCATCTGGGATGAGGTACCCACGGAGAGGGCATCCAAACCGACCTAACCAGGGTAAAAGTTCTGCTGGGGAGAGGCGCAGCAGATAATCAGAGGCATTTCTAGTGTTTGCTGCTTTCTGGAGCTCTCTGGCAGTCTTTGGTGTGATCTTCAAACACGTGGAAGCCTGGTCTGAGCCTCTTTCTCCTCAGCAGAAGGACGATAGCCTCTTTAACCCCGGTCTGGCTTGGTGTGATGGTGAGGAGGTGGCAGCCAGATGTTCGCTGAATGAGTTCGTGCAGTTCTGACTCCTGTGGTGTCACAACAAAGACGTTCAGAAGCAGGTTTCTCACAGCAGGTTTTTTTTTTGGTTCCGCGTTGGCTGGATGCTGACCTGATGCCAGCGGCGTAAAACTTTACACCTCCCACCACTGGACTCTCTTCTGTCTGATTCTTTTGTTCGCTGCACTTTTGTTCTAATTAATTAATATTTACCACACATCTGATTCTGTCTGGTTTGAAAGCCGGCCCACTCAGCTGTTGGAGCACACCAAACACCGTGCAGGTCTTAGTAGACATGGTATCATTCATCGAATAAACTTGATAGTTTGAGCAACAGGAACATGAACAGAAATTTGGACAATAGCGACAGGAATAGTGGGGTCACACATAGAATAAATACATGCATATACATACAAATGTGTTATATTAGATACTTCTTATACATTTTGTTCATTTATAAGCTATGATCTATTTACTGGGTAGACATCAGGCTTAGCAAAAGTTTAATCATTAAGACTGTTCTCATCACTTCATTTCTTTATTTCTCTCCCTCTTTCTTCCCTCTCCACACTTTTTTATTCTAACCAATCAGATTTTGCCATTAGCTTTTTGAGCCAATTGGCTGTGCTCCCCGTTATCACCACCACCAATGTCCAGACTCCATTTCCATACAGTTCATTACCCCTCAAAATAATGACATCACAATGGGGTCTAATTGCCAAAGACTCATATATTTATTCAGCTTTCTTTTGTGAACAATATTAAATAAATTAATTGATTACTTAATTAAGCCCCATTTTCTATTCAGTCTTTCCTGACTGAAATGCACATATGTACATTTTACTCATTAATATGATTATATTTCCCCAACTCTTGAATGCTTTTTTGCTTACACACAAGATACACAAGTTTTTATTAATATGTTTCCACATTTTGATTAATTTATTCCTGCCAATTAAATGGTGAAATAATTCTGGCTGAGCACAAGGCAAAGCCATTCATTCCAGCCAACACCTGCTTAAGGCACTTGTCCTCGGTGATAGCTGTGGATAAAGGCTCTTTAATTAAGCTTTCCTTTAGCGTGGGGATGAGATATCAGTATATGTTGACACTGCACTGCAAGGAATTATTGTTGGTAATTAACAAGGATATTGAGGGTGAGGGTTACTGGATGATCCAGTTACATATAGTATGCAGTGGTTTGGTATGTGGAGCTGGCTCTCACTGTATGTGTTAATCCTGTGCCCATGAATGGATCAAAATGTGGTAATGAATTAATCCAAACATACAAATAAATGTTCTTGTGTATAGTAGCACTCAGAATAAAACATGTCCTTAAAACACATTTTTATTTCTATGGACACTCTGGCTGTAGAAAGAATTATAAAGAATTATAAAGAATCATATTTCTGCATGCTTGTGGATTTATATAATAAATATTATTTCCCTCAAAAATGTGTCTTTGTGACTTTGTGTGTAAAAAAAAAATTTTTTTTTAAAAGAGCAGAAACGAGCTTTAACTGATCGACACGTGTCTCATAGAGATACCCTGCACCAAAAGCAGAACACTTAACACAAACCATTCTCACACACTTAGCTAAACTGTGGGTGATTAGTCTGAGCCAAAAGGCAAAGCTCTGAGCCAAGTTAAAGGCAGCTAAAGGCTCCTCTCTAATTTTCTTTCAAACTGATCTTAGTAAGTGTAAAATGATATGGACAGAGAGAAACAGAATAGATAAGTGGTCCTGGATCTTGTGATTACTGGTCTTTAAAGTACCAATGTGTTTGAAGTGGTTTGACGTTACAACCACCACTGATATGTTTCAAAGTGATTTCTGTGTATTAAATCCACAACTGAAACTAGCAGTAAAAAAATGAGATTTTACTATGTATCATATATGTTTTCATAATTACTCAGTTTGTCTCTTCCTTCTTCACATTTTATGTCTTTTTCCTGTGTCTGATTTTTTGAGAAACCACAGTTCACCATGTTGTGAAGAAACAGTATATAGTGGACAAGGATAGGTGAGGGCTCTCTCTGAGCGTGGCAGCTTTTAATGCACAGTAATTTATTGAAGTATTTTTTCTTTTTCACTGGGAAAACAAATCTTTTTGTCGGTTTTACCCTGACATTCCCCTTTTGCCGAGAACATTTCTTCGTGTAGGCACACATTGCGAATACCATCTCAATCAAATGACTTCTGTATTGTGGAAAGACTGCCATTATAACTGAAGCCACATCATTGTGAACATCCATAATGAGAAGTGAAAAGGCTCTGAAAGAAGTACACCAGCACATAAAAAGCTATACAAACTTAAGGGCTTAGCTCTGTCTTCACAACCTTGGCCCTTTATATTCAGAAAAACTCCTGTTCTGAGACCTTGGGGTCTGAATATCATTTGAAAATGGGTTGAAAAAGATGTGAGAGACTCAGTAAAATAAAGTAATATGCGGTGTAACTCATTGGCTAAATCCTGGCACAAACACTTGACAGGGTTTCAAAGGTTTTTTTTTCTTTTACTTTCAGAACCAAGCTGCTGTGTACACATGTATTAAAACTTGACAAGTTTAGAGAAAAATCTGCACTATTTGTTACAGGAAAGTCTGGGACTGGGAAAGTTTTTTGCAATTTCTTCTGCAATTTCTTTCTTTCTTTATTTTTTTATTTAATCAACATTTTTGTTGTCACCTTCTTTTGAGCCCCACACCCACAAAGTTTAGTCCATTTGAGTTGGGTACATTTGAAGAAAATCCAGCAAATGTCAGCGCTCTGAGAATAACCATCTCTAAAACACAGATCACAGCAGGAGGCCGAGGACGTGGAGAAAAGACACAACTGAAGGATTGGTCAGAAGAAGGAAGGTGGTGTCTGTAAAACCTGCGTGTTTGAAATGTGTCGAGCATCTCTTTACTGTGAGTTTCATGACATATGTTGAAAGATCATTTCAGAATGGGACACCTACTGTGCAAAATGAACTAATTATGATAACAAATGTAAAAACATCACTCATCACACTCACATACTGCAGCTCAAACACATGCATTTCTTTATCCTGGTACAGTTCATTAGACAGTTAAAATAGAATTGCTACTGTTCATCAAGTAATTAGTGTCTCGTGCAAAGGGGGGAGAGGAGATGTCAGGTTTATCATTATCTTTACCTTTAACCCTCACATTTATTCTTAGTGCAAGCTCTATGAATATATGTTCTAATGTATTGACTCACATCCTGTCTTTATCTTTTACAGTACAGTGGATTTATTTATTTTATTTTATGTTCCTTTCAGCATTTAATAACAACATGAAGCATCAGTTGTAATCAATGTAAATTCACATTAAAGTCACTTCTGTGTGGACAAATAGACTTTTTCTTCTTCACAGTGGTGCCAGGGAAAAATATAATGAACCATCCTGAATTTCTCTGGTTTAGTTTTTAGAGATGGTTGATACAGAATTAAAACAGAACATCTCTCCTGTCTGTCCTCTAGACAACAATTATACTGTATAGTTCATGTGACATAATCCCATATTTATATCCCATCATCTCCAAATATACCTCTGTGTTACACTGTAGAATTAACATGATAAATCGCTGCCCCCACCGCACTGAGAGATTTCATGTTTTTAAGCTCACGTTCTCTTTTTACTCTGGGAAATAAGCAGCTGCTTTTCTGCAGCAGGACAAAGTTGATCAATCTGGTTCAAAATGCTGCTAAAATCTTCCATCTGAAAGTATATCCTACCTGTCAAATCATGCCTGTTATCAACAAGTACAGAAACGCTGACAGTATGTTGGATCAAGGAAGACGTGTAACTGTCTCTAATGAGTAGATGCTGTCTCAGACTGTTTGCCCCCCTGCAGTGAAAGGTTATTAGGAATGCAGGTCAGGGAGCCTGTCTTGGGTTAATCACAACAGTACAGAGGAAATCAATGAGCTAAGTGCTAACACTTTGACTGGGACACAGACAGACAAACTTGCCTGTTGAGAGGGAAGAAGAGGTGACTTTTACTTGAGAGCTGTGGGCCAAAAAGAAAGACAGTGATCGGTTTATTGATATATAGATATGTTAAATAATGCACAGAAACGTTTTGTGACGGCTTCTTTCCTCCTTTAATTTTTCCATCGAATCCCATCTGTGTAGTGTTTATTCCACTGGAGAAGCTGTTGAACACATTTACATGCTACGTCTGAGATCTAGAGGTCAGGCCAGACAACCAAAAGTCATTCATTCTTCATCATTTTAATAAAAGCTCTGAAGATCATTTATCCGGAGCGGCAGGAAGAACATCTGTGTGGCCGAATGTTCTGCCCTGCTGGGGGTGTTGAGGGTAGACCTCCACTCATCCCCCTCGCTTATGTACAGGCTGCAAGTCTCCTGGAGGTGGTGCTGATATTTTTTCCCCGTACATGTTGGGCTCCTCACTAAAGCAGATCAAGTTTTCCATGGAGGGCATTCACAGCTTTGTTTAGACTAGCAGAGGTTTCATAGTAATGGAAACAGCTAGATTCATTCTAACTTGATCGTACTGTGATGCAGATTTAATTTAAAATCATTTAATAAATTGACATTTTATCCTATTGTTTGACATAGAAAACACAGTGGCACAGCCAAAACAAAAACTGATTGTGGTGAAAGCTTGGAACACAGGTAACAGCTTCATCCCTGTTTTGTTGTGTGTGGTCGAAATGGTCATGGTCAAAAACATTCAGAAAAAAACAAGAGTGAGGTAGGAAGAGCATAAAGTGTGCACAAGGGAGACAGAGAGAATGCTTCTGCAGACAACCACTGATTCTGCACAGTGACTGAAACAGTCTGAAGCCACTGTGCAGTCAATTCATCCAATGATATTTATAGCAAAAATTACAATAACTATAATATTGACTATTATAAAGTGCCAACAGTGTCCAGACCTGCTGAAATGAAAACATAATGCAATGTTGAATTTGAGTACTAGTCTCAATATGTAGGTCCTATATACATTACATTGTTCATTATTGTTCTGGTGCAATGTTAACAATAATAAGAATGTAAGTGTGATACACATAAACCCCACTGGAACATACTCTATCTATGTTAGGAGGGACAGACAGCATGTGATGCAATGGCAAGTGAGGTTTTCCCTGTTATGGTGTGTTTAGCTATATGCATCTTCAGCAGCATCCTTATGAAGTGAAGCCCCTTTGAATAAGCACTCATTCCAACTGCAGTGTCTGCTGTTTGGAAACAATAAAATCCTCTCTACTGAGCATGTTGAACATTTTCACCATGACATCTACGTAGGTGCCAGACATATTTTGTGTGGCACCGGCACACCCGGGAACAGAGATGACCTAATGGTGCATGTAAGACTGTGGTTAGGTGTTTTTCCGATTGTGTTGATTATGACTGGCACTATTTGTCTAAGTGCCCCTATTTAATGCTTTCCCTTTTTTCCTCTCCTTATTTATCTATTTTCCTCAAATTTAACTTCAGTTCTGCTGCAGAGCAAAGAATCATTTTGCTGTTGGAGGAAGAAAAAGTTAGAAAGTGGAAAGAAAAAGACATTTTAAAATATTTTTTGCTGACCTCTATCTCCCTCTGTATGTCTCTTTCATTTGGAAAGACAGTTGCCTTGTCGTTGCTCTCTGAAAACAAAAAACGCTATGACCTAATTTATCAGCGTCCTCCAAAAAAGTATAAGGGTGATCAAAGTCACTTACTTTGTCAAAATAGAACAATGTTCTCTAATTATTTTATTTTTTTCATTTTATTGAACCAGACTGTCCTCGAGCCTCGATATTGGTCAGAGCCTTAACCATCTAATCCTGCTTCACTCATCTGGAAGTACACCAGTTTCCCAGTCCAGTGTTAATCGTGTGCTCTCCAAATTCCAGGTTATAATGCAATAAACACCACAGTGCGTTCAGTTTCCATGTACCACTGCTCAGCACAACCAGAAAATAATCTTCTATGGATCAATCAGCTGTACTCGTGTGGATTAAATAATATCTCCAAACCCATTCCTCTTTCTCGACAGGAAAGAATTACATTCACTTAACATCCCAACAATATGTCACCAACAAACCACACCTTGAACAGACAGACGCTTGCTGCACAACAGTTTAGGGGGTATGTATGTGCTGCAGGAGATGGGTGGCTTATAGGTAAGTCTTATAATATGATTTTCATACATCTGCACAATTAACTTTCAACATAAATCCCACCTTTAATTTAGGTGGCTGACACTATTCGCTATGTATGTGACTTATGAAACCACTTACCAACCCTCACACACAGAAATGGCTTATATCCAGAAACCCTCACACACTTGCTCAAAGGTAGAGCAGACTGGTATACTAAAATGTGACCAGTCAAAAGTCAGGGGATTCAAATGATTACAATTTATTCTACAAACACCATGAATGTACAAAATTCAATTGAATACACACATACAGACACATATTATATTTCAACACAAAACAAATATGTCAGTCAAAACCAGTTGAATTCATCCTGTGAGAACCTAAGGTGGCTAAAATCCACTAAAACAGTAACTCTAACTGTTGGCTACATAGGAAGTGCAGCAAATTGTCACTGACACACTGTCATCACTGTCTTTATTCAACCCATTGACAAAAAAAGTATTTTTATCATAGCAGCTTTAAGGTTCCAAAACATCTGAGTGTCACCTGGACAGAAAAATGTTCCAGTCATGTACAAATACCCCACATGCCCCCTCAGAGTTAGTTTCTGCATTATGATGTCACTCTACTTCCTCCTTCGCCTCTGAAAGTTAACACTCATTATTGAAATGAGCACAGGAGGTCCGTCAGGTAAATGTGCGTCCAGATTGTTTTTGGCTTTGGAACAAATAACCAATGCTTCTCCTCCTCTGGTAACAGTGTGTCATTTCTCTACCGCATCTGTCATTCTTTCTTTTTCTCTCTCTCTGACGCTCTTTCCTTTAACTCCATTTTGAACCATTTTCATTTCCCCTCTTCTTTCTTTTCTTGTGTTCTCTTTCTCTCTCTCCTCTATCCTTATCTTGCATGTCATTTTTCCCTCGCTGTCTGACATCCTCCTCTTCCGTCTG
>JAOXYL010000050.1:4970469-5006368 GCA_028564955.1 Terapon puta
GGGAGAGAGAGAGAGAGAGAGAGAGAGAGAGAGAGAGAGAGAGAGAGAGAGAGAGAGAGGCTGGAGAGAGAGAGAGAGAGGGAGAGAGAGAGGGAGAGAGAGGCTGCCAACCCGCGGAGAGTCTGCCAAGCAGGCAGGAGGGAAAACATCGTGAGAGAGGAGTCTTCTCTTTACATGTTCTCAATCTCCTCTCATCTCCCTCTCTCTCTTCTTATCTCTCTCAAGGGTAAACTTGTGAGGATGAGTTTGTGTGTGTGTGTGTGTGTGTGTGTGTGTTTGTGTGTGTGTGAGAGAGAGAGAGAGAGAGAGGGAGAGAGATGGTGTGGGAGCTGTTGAGGAGATGCAAAGAGATGTATGGGGGAGAAACACTTCTCCTCTCCCCTCTCCTCAGTGTGTGTGTGTGTGTGTGTGTGTGTGTGTGTGCCTGTGCTGGGATGTGTTGATAAGGCAGAAACCCTGCACATCACCTCCACTTGGCGTGACATCCAAAGTGACTGTGTGCATAGTTATAGCGCTATAATGACTGCGGAGCATATTAGTTCCTGTTACACACTCACACACACTCTTTTCTGAGGTTTTAGCGCTAAATGACTCAAAATCAGACGCTGACGACACTGGTGCTGCATGTGCTTTGAGCTGGCTCTAACCTAATTACCTAGTTTATTCTTGGAGTCTTTTATTATTAATTTGTTCTTAGAGGAGATTATCCTTTCCCTCCGCTCTCCATGTTTCCACCTTTCTGTGTGTTATAGATGTTTCCTGGGTGCTGGGACCAACCACACATTCAGTCACCGTATCAGATACTGGTCAAAATCACAGGATGGGGAAAAAAAAGAGGATCTGATGTGATTCATCAGCCGTCACACCAAGAAAAAATGTTGCTCTAATTTTTTGTGTAAAAAACTGAAAAAAAAACACATAGATATACATATGCACATTAACACAGCATATACACACACACGTGTTTTATGAACACCAGACTTGTGTAACAGGGGGAAAATGGGGTAAATCAGATTGGGATCAGTATCAGCAGAGTCAGTGCTGTGGTGATGATCAGACATCAGACCGTCCTGATTTAAAGGTCCCGTATGACACCAGCTCCTCTCATGTGTTCACATTTACAGGAACCATGTAACTTTAATGCAGCTTTTTAAAATCTCCAGTGATCTGACTGTACTTCATATTTATACAGGAACAGATGTGTGATGGTGTATGTGATTGTTGGATTTATATCTGTCATCATCTTAGGCGTTACATTAAACTATTGTGTTTCTTTTAGATTAATCGATGAATAAATGACTTAGTTCAGCAGACTCCTCCTGTTTTCACATTTATTGTTGGTTTAGGTCTGTTCCCTCTGCTCCTATAGTGACTTTGACTCTTACTGACCACATTACTGTGTGAATGGACTGCATGGGCTCACCACCTCACCTAGAAGGAAAACCACAGGGAGTGTGTGTGGGCTCGGCAGTGTGTCAGTCCTCTGAGCTCTCTGTGGATCAGACATCGGCCGAGCTGTGAGCTACAAACCATCAGTGATGTGCTCTGAGGTCTGTCTGCACTCAGAGCGTCTGTGATGAATAAACCACGGAGGAGAAAAGATCCTCAATAACCAAATCGATTAAGTATTTTGAATTGATTCCATTTAACAAACCTACATTAGGAAGAGCATGCTACAGGAACATATACGTAGGTTTTTATTCTGAGGTGTCATATGGACGACCCCGGCTGGAGCTGAAGCACCAACCCAGCAGTGTTAAACACAAACCTTTGTGTGTGTGTGTGTGTGTGTGTGTGTGTGTGTGTGTGTGAGCTGTCGATGTCTACGCTGCAAGTACGTCCGTCGACATTACAGGCAAAATAGAAATTTGAGCCAAATATCAAAATATCAGTTGTTGACTTGCCTTTGGAAGGCAGTTTGTCTGTTAGTATATATATTATTTATTAGGCTGGCATGTAGAATAAAGAGAGTGATGGCTAAATAAAGGTATGACAGGTGTAAAATGAGTCCAGCACTAAAGAAGCAGTGGACAGAAAGCATTGGACATGACTTCCTCTGAGTATGCTGTTTGCACAGTAAAGCCAGGAGGTGGAATATGGTCTATATTAAATTTACATTGGTTAGTGTGCAGTCAACCATATTATTTGATGTTATACTCTTCTGTTGTAATGACTTAATCATGACTGTTGGTGACACTACGACAGGTCCTCTTGTTTTTTACTGTCTGCTTCCTGATGAGCCAGTGACAAAGTGTTTACAGCTCCTATTTCTTTCTGCACAATATAGACAGAGAGGATGAGAGCGAAAGAGAGAGAGAGAGGTGGAGAGAGAGATGAAGCGATGGAGCTTTTAAGTTCCCTGCATCTTTTTGATGCAGCGCCGCCGTGGAAGGCCAAGACAGATCAAACAGGGCAGGCGGATTGAAATAGCTTCTCTTGTAAGGGGGAGAGATGCTCCAGTGTTGCACAGATGTGACAGGTAACCGCAAGACAGAGGTGGCAGCCACTTTTACACACCGCCTGATTGCAAACGCTCGCTTCCCAAGTTCAAAATAAGACTCGCGAGGAGCTTTTTGATTGTCGTTAGCATCCGTGTCAGGTATTTCCAAGTGAGGCGAATGGTGTGTGGGAGGGTTGGGAGTTATTTCCTGTCCTTGTGTGAGCAAGGATAATTCTGCCGTTGTTTTGTCAGCAATTAAAGGAATTTCAGAAACCCATTTTCGTCTGCTGCTGCAGACCATACAGCTTGTGTTTGTTGTCCCAAATGGCCAATTTCTGCCTTATGTTCTGCACTGTCTGAACAGTCGAGGCAGCAAAATAATCAGTGTGCATGTGAGTGTGTGTAGCTGCACAAACCCACATTACTGTACTTGTCTGTGTTTCCTGTGTTTCAGCAACATTTGTCCAATCAGCATCTCCATATTTCTCACACACTTGTGCGTCCTCCCTTTACCCTTTTACTCTTCATGTATATATCTGCTGCTCGGCCTCGGCCGATGTTAGAGGGCTTCATGCTTGTTTTTTTCTTACATGTCTGTCAGATACGATACAGTTTTTGTTCTTTTATTATTATTTGCAGCGGTAGTTGGGCCACGGGGAGGTGTGGGAGGGAGGAACAGGAGGGAAATACAAAAAGGTGAACAGAGGGAAGGACAAAGAATTTGAAGGAAAATCTCAGCTGTTCTTTTCTGATAACCGCTCTTAAATGTTGCCTCGCAGCACCGGGAAGGTTTCCACTTTGATACAATCTAAAGACAAAAACAAAAACAATTTAAAATACTAAGCTGTTTCTGAGAGGGAAACGTGTGCCCCGTCTTCATCTGGAATTCTCCCCCAGGCAAACCCATGGAAGAACTTTCAGGGTCAGACTTTTATGATAAGTAAGCTCCTTTGTCTCAGAGAGAGGACAGAGTTTGATTCTTCTGGGAAGTCAATACTCAGAATTCAAGTATCCTTATGTCACAGAAACTGCCCACTACAGGCTGATCTCAAAGGACCAAGCTGATGTCTGTTGC
This sequence comes from Terapon puta, assembly GCA_028564955.1. Lineage (NCBI taxonomy): Eukaryota > Metazoa > Chordata > Actinopteri > Centrarchiformes > Terapontidae > Terapon > Terapon puta. The sequence goes on from JAOXYL010000050.1 coordinate 4,973,985, forward strand.
TTCTTTGCACTAAATGACACCAAAGAGAAGCCAGAGATCGACCACTGGTGAGTCTCCACATGGAGCCTTGGTCCACGCCGTCTGTGAAGCTTTGAATTTTTCTCACCTCCAGTGCAGAGAGAAGTTAGCACAGCTGACACCGGGACTTTTTCAGTGAAAAAGGCAGAATTTATTTTAGTCGGGATGGTCAGGATGCAAATGACGTTTGTGTTGCAGCCTGTTAAGATGCACACCTATAAGGGTATCTTACCTGACCCTGACACCTTGGGGAGGAAGAATAAAAAAGAAGGAAGAATGGGGGATTGTTGAGCGCCGCAGTGGAGAAAGAAGGGGATGAGAAGGGATAAGTGGGGTCTGTAAAGGCGAGAGGTGGGTCAGAGAGGTAATCTACAGTGTGCTCTGCTATGTGGGCCTGCTGGAGAGGCTCACGGAGGAGGGAGGGAACAGAGTGGATGACAGAGGCGGAAGAAATTGGAAAGTTGTGGGGGTGAGAGGGTCAAAAGGGAAGGTAATGGCAGGTGTTACCTTTATCTAACTTTTAGCCAATTTTTAGGTATAGAACTTTACATTGGCAAAAAGTAAAATCAAGATTTAAACCGATAGAAGTAGTTTCTCAAGCAAAGACCATCAGGCCACAGTGAATAATATTTCAAAAACTACTGTCCCCTCGTGGCCTCTCTATGTCAGCAGTTTATCTCACTGTCTGCAAGTTAACCAATGCATTTGTAAATCTTTTAATTTATGAATAAAAAAAAAACCAAGAGAGTAATCAACTGAAGGCTGACAGAGGGTGGTTTGGGTGAAAACACCTGAGGCAAGGCTCAAAAGTGAAGAAAATCAGAGAGGAAGAAAAGAGGGCTGGAAGCAGAAAGCACCAGTTTTCCTGACAACAGGACTGTGATGAGAAGACTCAAGGGTGCAGGTGGAAACAGGCACTGAGGCTGAAAGTGTGAAATTCTGGTCTGTCTCTAAGTAATTAGGGATTTCTAGAAACAAGCAGCGGAAGTCAGAAAGTAAAGAGCGAAAGGAGACACAGAGGCAGAGCGACATGAGCGACTCACTTGATGAAAACGTCTTTCCTGTGTGATGGAGGAGCAGGTTCACACCACATGGTCAGTCTGCTCCTCACTGCTCCTCACTGCTCCTCATTCTCCTCAGGTTCTCCATGTGACTGCCTCGCTGCTTCGCTGCAGTGCTGCACTATTGCACCATAAGTTCTTCTTAAGTGGGACGTTGCCAGTTTGCATAGTGTGGGACATAATGAGACTTTTGTTACTACAGAGGAATTATCTGGTAACAAACACACGGAGCCTTCTCCTCAAAGTAGCTTAAAGAAACAATTCACTCAGTTTGATGTTTCTCTTAAAAGTTGTTAATGTTTGGCATCCAATACACTCTGTTTCAAGAGAAAATACCATATCTCTATTTCAAGGGAAAAGAATATCGTGTACATTGTATACATTTTGTTGTAATCCCCAGTACAATGACAATAAAGACGAGTCTATTCTACTCTATTGTATTCTGTTGTATTCTCTAGTGTTGTATGACCCCAGTTAGGATACTGCTCTTTACTGAGTTTCAGTGATAGTGAGTTTAGTATCCTAAAAGTAAGAACACTTTCATACCACTTCTAAGCAGGGTTTACTCAGCTGTTTGGTGTCCATTGTTGTGGGGAAAGAATAACAGCCCCCACCCATCCCACCTATAGGATCAAATCAAGTTAACCAATCAATATTCAATAGCTCTCAATTTTGAGGAAAGAAAAAAAGCACATAACAAACAAAAACACTATTTGTGTGATTAGTGTTTCATCACGCTGCCAACAGAAGCAATTTGCCAGCTGGGAAAAAAAATGTAAGATAAACAGACACTGCCATCGATCTCGTGTTTGCAACATTTTGAGAGAGATCCTGGCAGGTCGGCCTGGCCTCGCTGTGAGGAGACTGCAGTGAGATGACACCACTGACAGTTAGCGCAGAAATGCTGAGTCAGAGAGGACAATGACATTCCTCAAATCATCACACACACATGGATGTGCACACACCACACACACACACACACTCTCTCTATCACACGCACACACAGAATCATCTCATTTTGTTGAGTGCTTAGTCAAACACAAACCTTTGTGTGTGTGTGTGTGTGTGTGTGTGTGTGTGTGTGTGTGTAGGTGGTCATAAGGTTTTGTCCGTGTTATGTGTGTGAGAAACAGGATCAGAGGACCATATGCGATACGTCCTCTCATGTGTCTCTTGGCTCTTATCATGAGAAGTGTAGCTTCCAGCTTTGCCATTTTGCTCAAGGACACCCAGCAGGTGTTTTTGCATCCTCACACAGTCCCTGTAAGCACAGAAAAAAAGAACGTTTGCCATCTGATTGCTCTGGACTTTGATTGTTTAGTAGTGAATTGGTAATAAACTGGCCAACAACACTGTCAATTTCTTCCTGGGGAATCAAGCCCCCGGTGCACCGAGGCTGGTTCTATTAGTCCGCAGCCTCCGGTGGACATCCATCTTGATCTAAATTGCAGGAGAAAGGAGAAATACAGTATACAGGTGCCTGACTCGTGCCTGAAGGAAACTGCCTTTTGCTTTGTTGTGACAGATGAACTTCTTGCTTGAGTTGAGGAATGAACAGTCTCTGCTAAGTTTAAGCCTTACAGAGCGACTCTCTGCCAGTCTCGAGCAGTTTCTCCTCTTCCATCGTCTTTTTATTGGATTCTGTTGAAAAGAAGGATATGGCTTATACGACAGAAAACGTACGGTGTTTATAGTAACTGCTGCTGCCCACCCACAACAAAGCAAACCACAGGGTCAAAAACGTGTTGAGTTTTCCTGTGAAACGGGCAGTGCTCAGGCGTCTCCGGCTCGTTGGAATCGCCCCACGTATCGCTGCCTTTATAGGGGAGTGATGCATAGGAAAGTATTTTGAGGCGACGCAGACGGGCAATTTAGCTTTTAACAGATGCCGGGGGTTGCAAATGGACCGAAATTGGAGAGAAAGTGTTGAGTTTGGTGGAAGCAGCAGTGACATAACCACAGGAGAAGCTTTTGTCTAGTGAGATGAATTTACTCAATAACCTCTGCCTAATGGGGCTGTCTATTATTTTCTGTTTTTGTGCCTATCTCTATTTCTCTCCCTTTCTCCTTCCTCCACAGCTTATGTATTGTGTGCTATCATTTGGTGTTTTATTCTTTCCCACTCTTTTTATTCTCTCTCTGCTGTGCTCTCTCTTTTGCTTTTTCTTGTGTAAGGATATTTACAAGCCTTTGAAAAACCTACAATAATTCTGTGTATTTCAATTTATCTCTTTAAATGATGAATTATTATGTTTTTCACCACATAGCAGAAAGTTTTTTAGTCCATCTTTCTAGTTACCAGTACAACTTATTTACCAACTGATTTAACTCAATGCAAGCCATTTTACATTCTGTATATTCTGTACATAAGATATCTATTTTTAAGCCAAAAATCACCATTGCACTCCATAGTCCTCACTTATGTGCATGTTTATGTTATGTTTATGTAGGTTATGTCATCTATTTATTTTAAAATGATTTTGGAGAGGTCTGATGATGAAGTACTGTAGAAGTATTTCCCTCTGTGCATTAAGACAGATCTCAGAATCAGTCTTGGTTTACAAATGAAAGCAGCTTTTTAGCCATGTTAGTGGTTTGGCTGCACTGATAATAACAATATTTGCAAATCAGTCAGTCCACCACTTTGGTTCCAACTGAAAATTCTGGCTCCCTGGGATTTTCAGAAGTGCCACAATGAGGTGGTTTTGATTTGTAGTTTTTGGTGAAATTTCTCCACAACTATCCCATGTTTTTGAAGCTGCTCTGATTTAACCACCTGGTTACAAAAAGTGCAATCTTCCATCTGAAAAACTGCATCAGCTCCTGAATGAAACTGAGACAGTCCCCTGTGACAATGAAAACATCATCAGTCGTGTCTCCTTCACGGGGTTTGCAGCTTTCCGATGACGTCACTTCATAACGTTCCCAAGGCAACAGGAGGAAAATGGCTGCTCTTGTTGGAAGTAAACGTTCTGCGAGGTATATGCCACTTTTTTGGAATGGAAATGCAGGGATTATGAAATCATGCACACCCTGCATATTTTGAGCATTTTATGTGGAAATCTGTGATTTATGCAGCAAAAATGCGACATCTTTGAAAACATGCAGCCCTCACATAACTGTGCGGATTTTGGCTGACTTTGTGTTGAATTATGCGATCGCATACTCGTGTTTTGAACTGACTGAAGTTCCTGGTCATCCAGTGTCTTCAGGACAAAAGTCACCTCACTGTAGGTTGTAGAAAAAAAGTTATTTAAATCAATCAAGAGCTTTTAAGGAGGAATGTTCCTTGCATGTGCCACCTTGGGTTGGGAGAGCTCTGGTTTCTGTCATCTAATGAAATGAGCTTTATGTGTGACTGCTCAGTCAGCTGCTAACTGTTCTCTGCAGTCTGGTGAGGAGGCGTCACGCTGACGCTTAAACAGAGGCTTCATTAACTTTTCAAAATTTTCATGGCCAACTTTCCTGGAACCTGATCAGCTTCTGTCACTTAACAGTCCGTGGATCCATATTTAAATCTTGTCACATTTTAAACTTGTCTAAACCCAAAGGGCTGGAGAGATTAAACTAAAATCACAGACTCGAACTGGTCTGAATCTGGAAAACTGCTCAGAACTTTTAAAACCTATTTGGTCAAAATGAGAGTAAATTCAGTTACATATAATCTAGATAGCTAAAATAAGATTCATAATGGTTTGCTAGATGAGAGTAATGTAGCCGGTTTGATTGGTTCATAATTCAAATAAATGTTAGTTTGGGGTTTTGTTGGCTCTTGTATTAGTTTCAGTTTACAGTTTATGACAGTTAAATCAGTGATATGATCTTTTGTCTTTCAGCCCTTTTCTGCTGCGTCTGATTCCACTTTCTCTTCCATCCAGTCTCTTCATGTGTTTTCAGGGTAGGTGCAGTGTGTGGCTGTTTCATTCCCCGTCTCTCTCTCCCTGCCTGACGAGTGCTGTTGGTTTTAAAGATCTCAGCAGACTGACTGGAGGAGGCTTTGCTGCAGGCAGCTCCTTCTCCCTAATGAGAGAAATGGAGCCATTCACTGCATACATACACTTCTTTGCTCAGTATTAATGTGTGTGTGTGTGTGTGTGTGTGTGTATGTGCCTGTGTGTATGGGCTGAAAGTGTGAGTGTTGCTGTACGTGGTTTTGTGGAATAGTGTGTGTGTGTGTGTGTTTGAGTCAGCGTGTTTTTGTGTGTAGCTTTGGGGGTTTGTTTTTGAGCGTTTATGTGTGTGAGTTTCATGCCTTGCCTCTCCATACACTGTTTCAAATTCTTTCCTCTTGTGAAAGCGAGGAAAGTGAACAGTTTATGTGGCTGTTGAACACAGCGTTTCATTTTCCCCACTGTGTGTTGACTGACTTCCTGGAGAATCAGCTCTGTGTTGCTTCTTCTGTAGAGCTTCACTATGGATGTAGAGCTGTGTGTTTCTGTGTGCGACATGGTAAAATGTGTTCAGGTTCAATGGGTTAGTCTTTGAAGGTGTGGCTGTGTTTCCTGTGAACTAATTCTTCTATATATATGTATATAAATAACTAATGAACTATGGCTGCAACTATGAGTTATTTTCTATTTTTTAATATCTTCACCTTGATTATTTAGTCTAAGTAGACAAGCCCAAAATCCAAAGTCATTTAGTTATGCCAAAAATGCATATTTATAATTACATACTGTACATTTGATAGAAAAAGCAACACATAAACGCTAAAACTGGAGTGCCATCTTTTATCAACAAAATACATTATGCTGCACAACACTGAACCATGATGATGTCACCTGGTCATGTTTAACTGAAATACCTTTTAATACCTATATCAAAATTCACCACCATAAAGCATCTGTTCTTGATCCAGATGGAGTATTATTTAGGTAGTTTTTGGCTTGTTACAAGAGCAATGCTGGACTTATGGGGTCAGCAATGATGTTTATGTTTGAAAGTCCAAAATATCTCTTACATTTTACTTAAATATGGAACATAAAGAAGAACCTCATTATGAAGATGCTTTCTGTGTAAAGATATTTTCAGATTTTCAGCCAGACATTCACTGGTTCCAGCTCACATTTATTAATGGACAAAATAATCTTCAGAATGGATGAAAAATGAAAAATGGGTAAGGGTAACCATAACCAAAAAAGTACAAAAGGATTTCCATTAACATTATACTGTAGACACGGTTATTTTCCTTTAGCCTGATAAAAAATAGTTGCCACATCTTCCCATAGTTAAAAAAAAGAAGCAGTAGTATGATATGTAACTGAAATCAGATGTTCCATCCCAGTATTGAATGAATGTGTGTGTTTTTTTATGAATGTGCTGTTGTGTGTGTTTGTTACATGTCACTGTGCATGATGAGTCTATTCCACACGTCTGATGTTCTGCCACAGCAGCGGTGGGGATTACTCTCGAGGCTACACAGAGAGAGAGAATAAAAAGCATGAAAGAGTGTGAATTGACCATAAAGCTCTGCCACTCTGAAGGGATTAGAAGGGGTTAAACTGCAGGGCGCGATAAAGACCAGCATTTCTCTGTCACACACTTTAGCTGCTGTTTGTGTGTGCCTGTGTGTGTGTGTGTGTGTGTGTGTGTGTGTGTGTGTGTGCGTGTGTGTGTGCAAGAGAAATATGTACACGTACCATGACCCATACACAAACCACAGTGTCACGCTGGTAGAAGTGTATGTGTGTGCATTTGTGCCTGTGGGTGTGTATGTAGGTTTTTGTAGTGTGTGTGTGTGTGTGTGTGTGTGTGTGTAGGTGTGTGTGATTGACCTATAACTACCATGGGGCAGCAAGGCAGTTCCAGAGCTGAGCAGCAGGGGATTACTGATGGGTTTTTCTCTGCATGCTGATGCTCAGATCCGGAAAAAAAAATCGTTGCATGGAGAGAAATACTGAGAAGTGGGAGTGTGTGTGCACATTGGAGAGAGTGTGAGGCAGAGAGTGAGGGACTGCTGCTTGTGGCGCTGGTGACTTAGTGACTGCAGGAATACAGTGCAAAATCCTCAGTTCACCATCAGAACTTTGATGTTTTATGGTTTCTGTTCGATGAGAGAGCAGACAGAATAAACTTCCTCTCGTCATAAATTAAAGGTTTGGATATTAACTGTGCAGTGTCCAACTCCTACTAACTTTGAACACAGGTATCATATTTTACAGGATTTTGATTGTCTTCCAGTGTTCATAAGCTCCATTAAATATACTATTGTTAAATGTAAGAGATAAGACATTTTATAATATTCAGATATTTTGGACAAAGACAAATATTATTGCTGTGATAATGTGCAATGTTTCCTTTTAACAAAGGAAACGAATGGATGCCATGTCAGTTAGAGATTATCATAAACCTTGGTTTGTCTTAGAGAGAAATAGTTGTGAAGGCTCATGAAACACTTTTCACATTTGAAAATGTTCCTTTAATGATATCATGGTAAATGATACCAGAGTCCCCTGGGTAGTTTCATGATATTAAAGGTTTATGTTATGGGTAATTTCCAGTGCATTTCTTTAAAATTCATGTTTTTTCCTCCCCTCAGTTTGGTATGGCAGATGGCTCCAAATACCATCTTATCCATGAGCCTCAGCTGGTATTGCAGTGAAGAAGTTAGTCTCAGATAGAAAACTCTAAATGCCTCAAATCCAAATGTTTCATGAGTAACATGAGTATCATGAGTAACTGAATGTATGCACACTGGTATGAGGGACCTTTCCTCTTATCTGGACATGTGGAACAATGTGATGGTTGGGTCAGACCTCCTGAGGTCCCATAAGTGATTTGTCTTCCAGCCTTTAATTTCATAATTTGCTGTTTGGAATTCTGGAAAAAAAGATACATAATTGGTATTAAATTGCTATGTACATTAAATTATTTTATCTTAAAATCATGGTGTGTTTTTTTTTATTTGATAAATCGTTGTATTTCGCAGCTCTTGTGCTTCCCTACAGCCTTTCTGTACTCTTCTCCCTATCCCTCCAGTTTTCAGCAGCCTTGTCAGGGTTCTGGAAATGATTATCATGCCAGACAGACCAATCAGATAAAGCTGCTACAGGGGCTGCAGAAAGCCATGGGTAGGGGTGAGAGGTCGAATTCCATCCTCTCTGATTAGATCCAGTCTTCACACTGTAAGCTGTCGCAGCTGTGTGAGTACATACGCGCCAAAATCAAGGCTTCAACATCGTCGTCACGTTTAAATGGTTAAAGAAGATGCTTGGATGATGTCATAATGAGTCAGTGACATACTGATGCACAATATACATTGTCAGTATTGTACATAAATGCATGAAAGAAAGAAAGTTTTTTTTTTTTGAGGGGGACTGACCAGAAACTAGAGCTGTTGCCCATACTGGGTCCACAAATAGATGGAGATACAGACAATAGGGCCTTTTACAAAGATCTGGTTCAATGGGTGATGTCACCCACATACATCTACATAACTGTCTTTATTGAAGACTGAAAAGTGGATTTGGAATTTGTTTAATGTGCAGCTGTTCTGAAGTTCTTGTTCTGAAATCTATTTCCTACCGCCAAAGTGAGCCAAACCAAGCCATGCCAGGCTAAGCTTGAACATGGCTAATGGAGCCATGGATTTTTATGTGTTTGTCCTGGTTCAGTGTTTCTGGCACTTTGCTCCACGCTTGGAGTCACAGTGCATTTTTTCCACATTTTGCAGGCTGGAAAAAGAGGCTACAGGGCAAGAGCAGGAGCTTAATACCCCTCCCAAAACACACACACACACACACACACACACACACACACACACACACACACACACACTCAGAGACACACACATTTAAACTGAAGACTGTGTCTTACGTTGACCCCTTCACATGGATAAATCAGATCCTTTTTGTCAACTCCTGCTGTGTATTGTTGCATACACACTTTGCATTTTTAGTTTTACTCACATTTCAGTCTGCAGTGCAATCGGAAATCAGCACTCTGGCTTTCGAGCAGCCGGATGGTTTACGTTTATCCGTTGTTTGTCTTTACATTCAGGGTCGATGATTTCTTGTTTACACGAAATGAGTGCCTCCCTGTGAAAAACTATGTCAGCTACAAGGACACAGCAAATGGGATTACTACTTGAATGCAACAAGTATATCAACTCTGTCCAAACATCTGGTTCTCTCCGTGTGTGAGTCACAGAGCTGAGCGTTACTCCACTCCAGAGATCCTTTAGGGAAATGAATGGAGGCGATATACAGAGAGGGGCCAGCACAGCCAGATTAACAGATTTTATCACCATAAATGGAACTTGTTTTCACAATCTTTGGAGCCGTCCGTCTCTTTATACACACACGAAAACACAATTGCACAGACATAATTAGTATACATCCCATGATCAGGGCTTGAATTTCGCTTTTCGCAGTCTCGCTCCTTAAGAAGAGGTCTTTTTTGACAGTTGTTTGGTGGCATATTACACCTTTTTGAGTTAAAAAGATATCGCGTCTTAATTATTTTTATTCAAAATCTCGGTTCCTTAAGTGCATATTTATCACCCTCTGTTAAACGAGGTTTATCTTAATGTAACTTTATGAACAGAAGGAGGGATTTTACCCGAGTCTTCATCACCGAGCGCTTTACTCACACTGTGTGCACCCACACTTCACTGCATCTTATTTCTTCTTTCTTGATATGCTGCTCTCCAAGTCATAGTTAAGTTTCATACTCAGTGACTTGAGACTTGAGGCTCAAGATTTGGAACTTGAAAACAGTCTTTATTTATTTTACCTTTTGATGCACTGACATTAGGGACTTCTCTGACAAGCTGATTAGCTGATTTTTCCTCTTTTATTATCATGAGCATCTGTTGCACATGGTCACTTATGACTGTGAGTCTGTATTGTACTTAGATTTATTTCTTTACATAACTAAAATCAGCTTCTTGTATGAAGTGGAGATTTATATTATTTGCTTTCTACAGTTAAGATACTGACTCAGTGAGTTATATTTAGAAATACTACTTTTTATGTAGACTTTGAACTATATGTTCTAATTCAACTGTCAAAATTCTTTAGAAAGATGTGTTGATCTCTTGAATGGTGATTTTTTTTTTTCAAAGAACGCTTTAATGATCTTCTTGATTTTTACTTGGTTCAGTTTGCTGATACCTTTCCCAAATAAATGACTCAATTGAAGAAGAAGTCAAAATGAAAGAATTCCTTCCTCATGATGATTGATTGATTGAATGATTAAATACACACTATGAAAAGGTTTTTGGACGTGTGTTTGTATAAAACTTTAAGTGGACATGAGTTTTGAAACTGAAAAGTAGTTCTGCAACAACAGAGCAAGATATGACGTCAGAAGTCAGAGGACAACAGCCTGCTTCATTTCTCTGGCCACATATTGTCATTCAAAGGTCCCATGGGACAGTCATTGCTTGTGATATTTATACGTATGACACAGCCCTTCGTCCTGTGGCTGTGTGGTGACCAGTCCAGGGGTGTGTCTCGCCTTTCGCCCCATGACAGCTGGGGATGAAAACTTACAGCTAGCCTACATAATGAGGGCAGGAAATGAGAGAGAGAGAGTCAGTGCCTTAGCCGCTTATCCAAAGGGCTGTCCTGTGACCCCTGAATGTGTGATAACTTCATGGGCTGAACTACTGCAGAATGAGGTCACTTCTGAAGATGCATCATTTCCCAGGAAGCAGCAGTTTTTCAGAGTCAGAGAGAGGATGTTTACCAACTTCACTAAGTTCTGTCAGTGAGAATTAGTGACAAAGTTTGAGGCTAAATGACTTGTCAAGATGGACTCTGCTGTTAATAACCTTGTGAACTCCTGTGAAAATCTTCTCCCAGCATCCTCTGGGGAGCGTGTCTCCCAGGTTAAGAGCAGACGGCGTGTTTACAGTATTGGATTCTTCCTTGCAGCACATCCACAGAGACAGCAGCCCTTCAGTTTCAGTCTCTGTCTGTGTCCTCTCCCTCCGTCTCTCTCCCAGCCGGGCCTGTATGTGCTCTCACGCCCTCGCTGACCCCCAGGCCCACGGGTGTCCCCTCCACATGCCTGAAGGAAAAAGCGTTTAACAGCAGTATCAGGAGGACTGTGGCTGTAACATGGTCTGACTGAATATTTAGACAGCAGCAGCAGCAGCAGCAGGTCTCTGGTTGTGGAGACAGCGTATGAGCTCCACTGATATTTCACCATGGACCAATATTTTAATTTACCATCCGTGGTGTGACCTACCGGTCAACATGAGGAGGGCCTAAGCTCTGTGTTTTTCTCCTCTGGCTGTCCTTAGCAATACTTTCAAACAGCTAGGATTACTCTGAAAACACTGAAAACAACATCAGAGCTGTCCTGATCTGAGTGCAGTCATCTGCAAGCTTTTTCATTTGAAGCCTTTTAAAATATTTGACTTCTTATTGTTCTGTCATTTTTGTCATTTATTTAAGTGAAATATTTCGATTTATGTTTCTGCTGTATCCTGCAATCTTAATTTTGCTGTTCAGCTTTCTTATTTGTCTCTCTCTTCACTCATAAAAACTTGGTTGATACTGTAATCCTGAACACACTGAGTAACACCACCACTGTAAACCAGGACAGTTAACACATGTAACCGATTAGTTATGAAACCTCAAGGCTGAAAGCCTGCCAAAATCTACACCACACTGCTGCAGCCAGCTGAAATACTGTCTTATGTTTAGCAAGAGTAAATCATGAATATCTATAAGGTTGTTATATAAATGCAACAAGCTGTAGGTCGGCCTTCAAGCCCTCATGTCTGCGATAAACACATGCAGTCACAGAGTGTGGTGGGCGAGAGTCGGCTTAAGTTGTTTTGTTAACAAGAGAAACGTCAGCACAAGTTTGTGTTCAGAAGGGGAATGTGTGTTAGTGGAACTCACTTATTAGTTTGCACGGGGCTTTGTACAAAGTCTGTATTGTGCTGAATAGTTAAGTTATATAAGAGCGATTTGTGAAAGTAACTGGTGTGAGAAAACAGGGATTACCTTAAGGTATTAATGCATTTCTACATAGTGTGTGTGTCTGTAGCAGCCAGAGAGTGGATATATTTCTGTGTTTGTATACCATCAAAAATTAAGTACCGTGGACCAGAGGTGAACTCTGCTCTTCTACCAGTAGTTTTATGGCCTGGTTGTGTCAGGTTCAGTCTGTGCCTATGATACACTCGAATCCCAAGTTAACTTTAAGATCAGTTCAGCTGCTTTAAGACCGGCGCTATATGACTGAACACTATATATCATTTTAACTGAACCAGCAGGTCGGGAGTGAAAGAAACTTTACTGTGAAATATTCTTCATGTTGTCGTGAAGGAACTATAAGACTTCAGAACAGCTCCAGAGCTCCTTGCCAGGTCTGTGGAGTCCTGTTTGAAGGGATGAACCCCAGTCCTGCACAAGATGTTTTTTTTACATCATTACATCATTTGGTGTGTTGGAGAGTGTTGTCTCACCCAGTTTTACATCTATGAAAGATCCTGGAGACCTGGTGAATGTAAAGTCTCCAGCATTTTATTGACGTCATTTTTCATACTGATATACGTACATACCAAACCATTCACTGAGCCACAGTGCATGGAGGCACCTGTGTCTGATATGTTCTTTTTCACTCTTTTATTCAGATATTTCCTTGTAATTTGTCCCCCGTCTGCACTCGCACATCTTGAACTATTCATGAACAAATTCTTAAGATCTGTCATCTATTTGGCCGTCCTAGATGTCATTAGACTGCAAAAACACAATGGTGATACTTTATTACTCCATGTGGGAAAATGATTCTTTTGACTTGCCCACAGGGAGATCAGAGGTTAGGTTCAGCGACAGGACCACGGACCTGGTGCCGGTAGGGATTCAGCTCCACCCTCACAGACTCTGAGGCAGAGTTGTTGGTTGCCAGCATCAAAGTTTTTACATTGGATTAGTCAGTTGGAGGATTAACTATCAGCTACACATCACACAGTTCCTATTTGGTCCTATGATAGAGCAGTCTGCTCTGAGAGGAATATGTGCACAGTGGTTAACCCTTCCCCCTGCGAGGCTGTGGCCCTGCAGCAGCGCAGGAATGCTGACGGTTCTTAGACGCGATAATCATAACCAGACCCAGCAACCGAGGAGCCGTCCAATCACAATCAGGCCGGTGCAGCGCCTCAAGATTTCACCTTCCTCTCGTGTGCCTGTGACCTTGTGTCAAAAATGCAGATCCAGATTTGATTACAAATTAATAAGAGTTTCTCTAATATTTTTATGTCACACCCCCTGAGTAAAGAAAAATTAGGCCCCAGACGCTTGTTTGAAAAGAGCTCTGTTGTTGATTCAGTGTCAAATGAGACTAGAGTGAATTGTATTATTGTGAATTGTATCATGTAGGCTAATTTTGCGAATCACAAATCTGCCTCAAGGGACTTTACAATGTGCAGCACATACCACTCCCAGCACTCCTAAAAACTTTTAACAGGGACAAAATAAAGAAATCGATGGAAGGGGAAGGGGATGGTGAGACAGAGCAGCTACATGACTTTCATGGTCTCTGCATCTGAATAACATTTACAACTATTAGTTTATGAAGATGGTGCTATAAAACATTAATGTTTCACACTGGTTTTCTCATTGAGACTGAGGAAATGATCCCAGTGTGACATTTAGTCCAGAGTGTAAATATAAGGTGTTGGTGCTGAGAGTGACAGGGGAAAAGAAAAGACTTCATTCTGGAAAGATTTCAAGAGAATGAAATTATAATGTAATTAGGTTTCCTCATTTCTGATGGAAAGCATCTGGGTTCCCCCTCAGGGACACCTGGGTCTTATAGGGACCACACTGACAAGCTCTGCATCAGAATATATTATGGCAGGAAGTGAGAGTAGGTTAGAAATGTTCTCTGTGGACACTGATTATACAAGAGCAGAGAAATATGCTTTAACATTCATTTAAGACAGGGAACATAGTTTTTACTGGTTGTAGCCACAAAATGAACTGTGCTGGGGTGAAAAAGTTAATAAGTGCACCCTGCAAGCACATGGACTCCATTCCACCAAGTCAGAGTTTGCAAGCGTTCTATCAATATATAAAGGTCCATTTTTACTTTTCTTCACTTTGTTGAAGAAAGGAAATGTTTTAACGCGTCATGATACTTTAGCTGCCATGATCCTCAAGTTCCTCTCCATATGAAAAAGCCTGGCGACAAACCTGTGAGGTGTCTAATATTACCATGAAAAGCCCTCTTTACAGCATTTTGTAAATATCAGTGCTTTTACTAATGAAACAAATGTAATTCTAGTGTAGGGCTATCATAATCTCTTCTGTATCATTTCAATTTTAGGATATGTGCAACCCCTAGAGCTGTGGAACCAATGCGCGGCAGTTCCGCCGGGGCACACTTAATTTTAAACAAAAGGAAATGTGACATCATCAGTGTGAAATCTTCTACAAATGTCACACTGAGATAATTTCAGGTTGAGAGCTTCTTAGTTTGATTGAAAAAAGTGTGTGAGGTGTTGTGAGATGTCAGTCTTTGCGGCATCATCGTGTAAACTTATTGTTGTAAATGTTTTTCAGATGAAGAAATACTTTAGGGTTTAAATAAAAGCTACTGTTGATATTCATTATTTTGATATGACTTCCAGCCTCTAAAACAACATTTAATGTAATGTACTAAATAGAATTAGTGTATTATTGGAATATTCAGTCACAAAACTATTTTAACAAGCAACGTATTTGTCCTGTCATCTTTAAATAAGAAAAATCAAACATTCACTTGTTCCATTTTGCAAATGTGAGAATTTAAATCTTTTCTCTGGTTTAATGTTTGGCAATTTGGGTTATTAACAGTTTGTCAGACAAAGCCAAGCAAATTTGAACAAAACTACAACATTAGCAAGCTGATTGACTCGTCTGGCCCTTGTGACACATGGAAGAGGAGAAAAAGGTTGGATTAAAGAAGAAGAAGAAGAAGGAGAAGTGAGGAGGAGCACGAGGGGTTAAATGCTCTGGATTTAGATGAGCTCGTTCTCCATCTGATCTGAACTGCTTTGTGCACTTTAATAAGCACTTTCATTTATATTAAAGATGCAAATGTAGCATTTACAGCGAGATTGATATGCATGGAGGAAACGTGTGTGTGTGTGTGTGTGTGTGTGTGTGTGTGTGCTCCACTTTATCAGGGTCCTCTGTTCATTAGCCCAGTGTAATTATGTTAGCAGTGTTGCTGGCAAGACGGGAAGAAAATATCCGTGTGTAAAGGTCAAATCAGAGGAGAGATGACATACAAGTAGATGACACACACATACATACAGCATGAACAGACAGCTTGGCACACACACACACACACATGCACATCTAACTCAGATTTAGATAAAGACAGCTGTATTTGCGAGTGTGTTTAGATGCTTACTCTTGCCCTAAGGTATGCATATGTTTTTATGTATGTGTGTGTGTGTGTGTGTGTGTGTGTGTAGGTGCCTCTCTGCGTAGGTGTGTGAGTGGCTGATTCAAGTGGCAGTGTTTAATCAAGTGTGATATTCCTCCTCTGCAAGCTTGGCATCAGTGATGTAGGCAGCAGAAAGAGCAGTTGTACTGTCTCCTGTGTGTATTGGTGTGTGTTTGTTGGTGGTTTTAGAAAATACATAGCATTCAGTCAGTATTATCAAGTGAAAAAAAAACCCAGCACTTAACACAACAGTTTTAAAGAGCGGATTAAAAGCACAAATAGCAGCATACATGTAAGCCAGGATACAGAAACCTACACACAAATGACCTCTGTGTTTCACAGTGTTCAAAAGGTTCTCTGCCCAAAGGAAACAGAACATCATCAAGTAATTCACACATCATGCCAGCTCACAGGTAATCATTTCAAAGAGCAGCATTTTTATAATTGCGTAGTTTTTCAAATGGTGAGGCGTGTAGAAGGGGGTGGAAGTTGCTTTTTGTAGTTGGCCTGCTGATCTGGCAGGCTGACCAACAGAGTCAGCAGTTGGAGCCGCAGGAATGGCTACGACACACTCACCAAGGCATTTAAGGTGCTCTAAATCTTAAACAAGGAAAACATCCCACTTGGTGTACAGGAAAAGAGCATTAGGTATGTGTTTTTCACAAATTTGACAATTTGAGAACTGTGTTATAAAATTTTATCAGACGGATCATTTTTAGAGCCATTTTTAGGACCTTTAAAAGGTGGTTTTGTCTTGCCAGATGAAGTAGACAATTAGCAAAATTTATCAGTATTTGGCTCATGTCTGCTGTTAATTTTTCACCCCTGCAGTTATACTTCACAGCCAAAAGGCTTTGACTGTGATTGTATGCAGGAGGAGTCATTTTAACCTTGCATTACTTCTTCTAAAGACTGAGAAGTGCTAATCCAGTGGACCTCTTCTATCTGATGGCAACTTATCGTTACTTTAAAGTCAAAGCAAGCCACTCGAGAGCAGAAATGATCACAAAAGTTCTTAAAGCTCAAGAAAACTTGAGTTCAGATTCATCATTATTGACCAATATAGATGTTGTAGCCAACTAAAACCTCCTGTACAAGTTGAGTGGAAGGAAAAACACTGATGTATCCAAACCAAATCAAAGCTGGGCCTCAGTTTGATCTTTGTTTCATTGTGGCTGAGCTCAGTGGTTTTATGTCTCACCCAAAAACCTACAGGAGGAAACTAAAATCTTTGGAAAACAAACTTTCAACATCATACTATCTGACAAACACTGCTTTTTATTCTGAAAAATGGGCCCAAGTGATGTCATCGGGGGGTCACTGTCTTGTCTTAGAGACAGCGAGCTTAGGGATTAGGGACTTAAATGCAGGATATACTGTATATATTTGATGTCTTGCCATTATATATATATGTATGTGGTGCAGATCTCAGGGGAGGAGTTCACATAAAACCGGATCTTTTCCATTTACCAGTGAAATATGGCAACATTTGGACAGAGTAGCACTTGTGGTTGTCCCTTTCCTGCAGGTTTTTTTTAATGCTGCCATTTTGTTTTCTTTCTCAATCCAGTCCTGGAGGGCAGACATTCATGTCCCACTCAAGATGAATTGTAGTCACTTTGGTGATCATTGGCTCTACCACCATCATAAGCTCAAAATTGGTCATTGTCAAATTTATGATCAAGTGCCTACAAAAGAAAATGCCATTCGCATCAGTCTTATGTTGCTGCAGTGGTGATTAGCAACTGTTGGCATGGTCACACAGTTTTTATAGTACCCTCTCATACTGAGCAAATAGAAAGAAATGAATAAACATAACTTGCATAGCATGAAACCAGCTCAGAGGACCAACCAATTCAGTCTGGGGTTCAGATTTACTGTTGTACTTCTTTAAACTAGCTCGGAAAAATAAGTGAACTGATTTTAAAATAAGAATTACCCTCTTGCTTGTACTGCACTATTGAGGAAAGGGTTACATAAAATGGTAAATAAATTGTAGATAGAAATATATCTCCCAGCAACTGGGTTCTTATATTCAGCGTTTCAGTTTTCTTTATTACGATTTTTATATCATTTTCATTTGTGTATATTTAAAAACATATTGTCTTCACTAATTCGATAGTTTAGAATAAAAACTCCATCATGAACCTACCTTCACTCATCTAATGCCAGCTGACGGTTTATGCCCCTCCTCCTAATGGCGACTGAGCATTTGTACTAACAGCCCCAGTTTATGGCCAGTTTAACTGCACCGCCGTGACAATAAAACAGGTTTCTATTGCAGCTTGAGTATAACGTCTCTCAACCAAGATAGATGTGATATTTCTCTCCCCTCCAGATATGAAACTACAGTTTGCACTTAGTTTGCCGTCTGTCTCCACACAGACCTATCAGCAACAACTGTCCTTGTGCTTCTGCACTGTCCTTTCTCTCTATGCACGCACACACAAACACACTCATCCCATTTCACTCATTTTCCCCACCCAGACAGAATGAATGGGCTGTGCAGTTTCTTTTTTTGTTTTTTTCTTTCTCTTCATCCTTCATTGCTCTCTCCCTCTCATTTTCTTAAACTGCAAAATTGCTGTTCTGCGGTTGGGAGCCAGCTTCGATTATCTACGCCAAATTCCCTGATAAAGAACTGTGTTTCTAGGCCTATTCAAGCACTTAAAACCCCTCTAAATGGCTTTAGCTGCAGGGTCCCCTCTTTGGAGACTACACATGCACGCACTTTCATACACACACACACACACACACACACTCCATTGCAGCGGGTTCAACACCCATCATGTGAATGATCCAACTGCAGAGTAATTTCTCTTTTTTAAGGTTTGTCAGCACATAAAAAAGTCTCTCTCTCTCTCTCTCTCTCTCTCTCTCTCTCTCTCTCTCTCTCTCTCTCTCTCTCTCTCTCTCTCTCTCGCTGTCTCCATCTCTTTCTGTCCTCCACACATTCTCACAGGCTCACAGCATCTGTTAAAACACTCTTAGACAGCTTGTGTGTGTGTGTGTGCATGTCCATGTGTTGACACAATTTTATTTGTGTTTATCAGAAGAAACACGCACACACACACACAGAGACACACACACACGATGTTCTTGTCACTATTAACCTCTCTGTTGTAGTAGTAAGCAGACGTGGCCTTCCTCTGATACACAAGCTGAACAAAAGCTACTTCCTTAGAGATTAACTTCACCTCCACCCGTTCATCCAGCTCTTATCTAGACAACTTATCCTCACGTCGCAGGGGGTCCAAGATGGCACCGGGCGGGAGGAAGGGGGCACTCCGAACAGGCCTACCTGGAGAATGTAAAGTGCAGATCCACCCCAGAACTTAAAGGATTGATACACTAATCTGAGCATCCACGCTGTTGTTTTTGTTTGTTTCAACTCCTGTGAGAGGAGTTTGAGTAGCCGCTCTGCCTCCACTCTGCCTTTCATTTAGAGGAGAAGATACTAGAAAACACTCACCCACGCACACACCAGGTACCGGTTGATGGGTCCCTGTTTGTAGCAACAAAGAAATGGGGCTACACTCATAATCTCTATGGCCAACAGTTGCTATTGACATTTCTGTTGATGAATAATCCAAACAAAACCAGAAACTTTTCAGCAACTCTGAAAATGTCTTTCTTGTCACGGTCGAGTGGGCTCGAGTGTTTTTGTGCACCTCTGGCAGTGATGTGCAGTCAGGTGAGGCCGTGCCTGCTTAACCACCTGTTAAAATATGATAAAAAAACGGTGGTTTATTCATTCATGTGCAGAGGGCGGTGATGTGAGTAAAAGTGTGCACTGCCCGTTTCATTTTGCTCCGAGAAAACCCAAGATCATATCCCGAAGCTAAAGGAGTTTTCTAAACTGGATTTTATATTGGATTTGATTTTCATTTTTCATTTTTTATTTAAAAAAGGCGAGATCAGCCAAAAAAAAAAAACACGATTTAAATAAAAAAATCGAATTTGACCTTATATTAAATATTCCTTTGTTTTTCTTGATGTGGTATTGTTGAACAGTGTGAAATTGATGACAGCATAATTTAAATTCAAACAAATTTCAGACATAAGTCAAAATTGAAATATCGTATAAGCTTCTATTTTTCATATATTTTTACATCTGACTCCAGTCATGAACCTCAACGCACATCACTGAGCTCTGGTTCATGACACAATAGGCTGACAGGTATAGAAAGATACACAACAGGACTAATAATATGAATATATTTCATTTAAAAATTTCAGTTCATATACTGTGTGTATTTCAAGATTTCAAAATTTCAAGAATTTATAGTCATTACACAACAATTTACAGGCGATCGCTGGTGATGAAATTCTCAAATCCCAGACTCCCCAAACTATGCTAAAATAATATTAACTAAACGAGAACACTCAACAAAGACTAGATTAAGAAATAAAAATATGAAATAAAGCATAATTGTTCTTTTTTGTCACTTCCAAACCAATTTCAGAAGATAATTCAATCTAAATTATGAACTGCAAAGTCTCCCTCCCTCCCTGATGTTTAGAAATCCACAGATACCACTTTGCCCCCTCACAGCCTTCTCATGTTTGAGTTAGAGGCCTAACTTATTTTTGAGTTTGACTGGGAAAACTCTCACTGCATTGCTGCCATCTTTATCACCTGCTGCACCTCCATGTGTAACATTAATAGTGATCGTGCTGCTCTAAATAGGAATATTCCTGCCCAGTGACACTACCATCGTATACACAGGTTAGGCAGATAGGAATAAACCAAATACAGAGAGAAAATGAAATGAAACCTCACCTCCAAATAAATCCTGAAAAGCACTGAGCATTTTGTCAACAAACCTGATATCTGGACAAGCCTGACGTTTTATTTTTGGAAAGCTGTTGGCACAGCTTCACTTGTAGCAGCTCATTTTTATGCCTTTTATTTTTATAGGAAAAGGGCTCAGCTGCTGTCAGTTACTAAGAGTGCCGTTAGTTATTACACATATGATTGTAGCTCATATGATTTATCCATGACAGGGTGCAAAAACAAACATGAGTTGCCAGGATTTAACTTTATCTGAAAAATCCTTAAATCCCTCCACTCTGGAGAGCTTGGAGACAGAGCGAGTGTATTGTAGAGGTGACTCAGTCAGATTAAGAATGATTAAGGCTCAACCACTCAACTCTTTTTACGGCACTGTCTGAATGAGTGATGGCGGGGCTGCACCTGTCAGCTTGTATCTGCTGCTGCACACACTTATATATCTGTGTTTGAGGCTCGATGGATTCGTGTATGCCCAGCTGTGTGTTTGCAAATTAATGCGCACAGCCATTTGCATGCATGTGTGTAGTATTTAAACCTCTGTTTTCTTGTGTGTGTGTGTGTGTGTATGTGTGTGTGTGTGTGTGTGCTTTTCAGTATTTTTGCTTGATGAGATGGAGTCATCTGCCTCCTTTTTTGTGGAAAAATAAACTGTTCCTTTAATCTGCTAAAATGTATTTTATGCTGAATGGTTGCAGCATAACTAAGCAGTGCACATGTACAGTTTAGGTCGATAATAAAAAGTCAGTCTTCTGCTTCCCTACCAGTGTGTTGTGTGTGTGTTGTGTATGATACTTTCTTGTATCCTTAGTCTTTATTTATTGTAATTTGTTTTCAATCTTTGCTGATATTTTCACTTATTCTGAGTGAGGGATGATACAAGTACACATATTGTGGGCTGTTGCAGTGTGTTATATTTTTAGTGTGATTTTTTTGTATATATTTTCAGGGATGTAATGTAAAGTAATGCTGTTGTTGTACGTCTATGCATGTCAAAAGAATAAGTATTCATAATAAGTGAACAAGCTTATAAATTGACAAAAACTGTATTACGGTGTTTAAACCAGCCGTTGTTGTGAAACCCGTGTCATCTTTGTGGGAGATGCATATATAAATACTAGATGCTACATTTGAGATATTTTTCGAAACAGGATATTTTCAGTTTGTTTCACCATCTAGGTATCCTTTTTATTAAATAAAGTTCCTCCTCCTCTCCCTTGCTCCTTGTCTTTTCTTATCTGTGTGTGTGTGTTAAAAGGCAGCAGAGCAGGGTGTGAGTGGACTGCAGTCTGCAGCATTACCACATGTCAATATTACGCCTTTTGGAAAATGGATTCCAAATAGAAATCTCCTCACGTTCAAGTGTGTGTCTGCCTCCTGCCCCTATTCTCATATCTCCTTTTCCACTGTCCTTATTTGACCTGCACCGTTAACTTTGACTTTTCAACCATCTGTCGTACGAAGCATGAAGCTAAAAAGTGAACTGATCAATTTGAGTTCTGTGTGCATACATTAAGTTGTGTGTTGTTCTTTACAGTTTGCTTAGTAGTAGATTTAACAGGCTTTAACTGTCACAGCTAACACTTGAATCTTTTTAGATTTTAGGATGAATAATAATTATGTTAATTGAGTTAATTAGACATAAGATTGTTTAGCAAATGTTATATAGTATAGAATATTTCTAGTCCCCCCACGATTACCATCAAAATTTGCTCTTGTGCTGTGTCATACCTATAATAGTATACATAATGGCATTAGTGGTGCCCTGTGGAGTTTTTGTAGCCAAAAGTTGCTTTACGATCAGTTTTACTCACCATGCAAAGTATGAATCCTTGAGCTCTTACAAATGTGTTGAGTGCATTTCCCTTCTGCTAAAAAATTGTAATGCTGCTTTTCTTCATCGTTTATATTGATGTTTACTTGCAAATGGTCTTCTTCTTCTCTGTCTTTATTGGCACACTGAAGGAGATCTTACTGTGTTTGTGCCACTTTCAGATCAGTAGTTATATAAAATTCTAGAATTTTAGCAATTATTACATCATTTAGAATGTGCTATACATGTAGATATATTTTAAATGTAAAGTGTCATGACATAACTTTTGTTGTGATTTGGCTATAATCAGGAAATAAAACTGACTTCACCTGGAGTTTCTTTGGGGACCTTTATGAACTAGGTAAAAAAAACTATCATGTCTATGGTAGGATGAAATTAAAAGATTTCAAATGCAAACTTCAAATATCAACTTTGACCCTGTTGGTTGATGATATTTTACTGTAAAAAAGAAAATAAATAGATAAAACAGGATCATGAAAGGAACCTGTGGAGAGCAAAAAGAATGAAAAAGCTTTAATGGAGTCATACTTTCCCTGTCCTCTTTTTAGAAGGAAGATATTTCCTTGTTCTTCCTTTTGTGTTTAACAGAAATGCATAATTAAAACTGGCTTTTGCTCAGCTTGTTTTGGTCTGTTTCTCTGTTGTTGATCTACACAGGTCTGCATTAGATTATTATTTTAAAGTACTTAAAATGTTTTATTTGTCAAATGGTCCTGAGCCTATAGTATTCAGTTTCTTTGTCACACAGGTTATGATGAAGGAAAGTTTAAAATCCTCACATTTGAGAACCTGGACCCAAACAAATGACTTGTTGAATTGACTGGAATGATTTGTAGTTTGTTTGTTTCGGCTGCAGAGGTAAAGCTCTGCCATTTTACAACAAATACACCTGATGTGTGGCATTGTTGTTTACAGCTCATGGAGGGTTTCTCATTATCAGTAGTCTGAGAGGAAACCTCAAGGAAATACACATTTCTTTGTAAATATGACTCAGATGATTTTTATGCTTCGTTTTCTTAATTAGCTGTAACATAACTCTGTACACTATATACACCTTAGCTGGTAACAAACAAGGTTGAAATTCAGATAACGTGATCTTTCACTGCAAGGCACAGAATAGCTTGCTAATGTTTAGTATGATGTGTTAATCTCCACGATGTTACAAAGCTGCTAGCTTCAGAAGCATCAGTGCTTTAAGCTGTGGTGATGTGGTGATGTCATTATGTAGAAATCCAAATTCTTGATTAACCTGCTTTTAGCAACATGGTCATAAATGCAGTTGAAGCGATCAGGTAGTTGTAGTTCCAGCTCATATTTCCAACAGTGTCCTTTGCACTTCATCCAGAAGAAGATATGTTTAAAATAGGAAAGGTAGAAATGTAAATGTTTATACTTTGGTTTGTCCTGTTAGGCTGCAGAATTGTAGTGTATGATTTGGGTAGATATAGACTGATGTGTCTGTGTGTGCTTTAGCAGTAAATAAAATTTAACAGAAGCAGGATGCACACACACACACACACACGCACGCACGCACACACACAGGAGGAGTGAGACCAGCAGGCAATGATGTGAGCTCCATGCTAAAGAAGTGCTGTGTATAAATTTGCCTAAGTGTTTGGCCAAGGTCTGTGGCTGTGTGTGCAATCGATGTGCCAACAGCAATAAATCAGGGCAGGATAGACCTGCATGTCTCTACAGCATCATCTGATGAGGCAGGTGGGCTTCAGGATGGCCCCGATGCACACACACACACACACACACACACACACACACACACACACACACAGTAAAGTAAAGTAGAGGCCTGGCAAATTCACGCTTTTTCTTGGTAAAACACACAATAGGATATGTCCATTCTTGTAAACAGTCGCTTTTTCTTCATCAACTATTTTTTTCTTTTGATTGAATTCAGACATTAAAACGCATTTAAAGCAGAAATCTTTCCTCGTTCCTCTAACCTCTTTGTCTTAGTTTTGCCCAATAGCTCCTAATATTATGAGCTGTCTGGTCCACTGGCTACTGAAGCTACGTCGCCTGGCACTTTGTGAGTGCATGGGTGGTGTATGTGTGTGTGGGCAAGTCTGTTTTATGTCGGTTGTGTCTATGAGTGTGTGTGCATGTGTTGCGAAGGCAGTAAGATCTGTGAGTGTGTGGAAGTGTGTAGAAATGCTTTAGACAACATGCTATACGTGTGTATGTAAAATGTTAACAGTAGCTGTATTGTTCTGACAGGACAGGCAACAGCATCGTCATCTGGGCCACTGTAATCATGGCTGGGCTGGAGATGAAAGACACTATTGAGAGGAACTGAAATGTCAGAGAGAGAGAGGGAGAGAGAGAGAGAGAGAGAGGGGGGAGAACCTAATGAAAGGGAGAAATGAGAAGCAGTGGCAGAAATAAGAGAGGAGAATAGTGTGCTGACGAAACTCCTTTATGAAGCAGCCCTGTGCTCTGTATTTAGCCAACCGTACTAGTGAGCTAATGAACGGAGGATTGGACAGTATGTGCAAGTGTTTCGATTGAAACAGTTGTAAATGATAGTAGCCTTCTGAAACAATGTTTTGTTTCTGTGCCGTTCACAGATAACAGACTTCACATATTCTTGAAGATGACATCAGTAAATGAAATGTCTTCCTCTAAAAGTCGACCCCATTGATGTCTTATGAGAACCCTCGTTAAAAGTCGGCTCCCGGTCATTCCTATGAAAAGCTTCCATTTCGTTTTGCTGATGTTGTTTTTTTTTATTTTTATTTTATTTTTAGTCTTGTTGTTCTTGTTGTTCATTTTGGACTTTTACTAACTTGGACACCAATTGTTAACAAAGGTGACAAAGGTTTTGCAAACTGATGAAGTTCCACAGAGAAGAAGAAGCAGCTCCAAACTGGTTGTTCTTTACTTAGATAGTGGTGTAATTTTTTGATTAGCTGGACATTAATCCACATGCAACTTATTGCAGCATTTTCCCGGTGGTTTCTTGTTGCAAACATGATCTAGAATTGTATAGCACCAACGTGTGCTGTGTGTTTAGCTCTCATGTTGCAGTGATGTTGCACAAATTTCATTTACACCATGGAAAGCATATACGGTGGGAAGAAGAACAATCTCTTAAACCCCTCAATGCCTGACATATCAAAAAATGGTAAAAATTTTTGGAACTGAGATGTTTTTTAAACAAAATCCAAACACATTTTTGCCATGTCATTTTGTTTATTTATATATTTTTTCACATTCGATACATTGGGTGTTTTTGGCAACTTTTTGTTCACCATAATGTTAATTTTAGAAATAAAACTACTTCTTCCCATTACATTTTTAAAATATAGAACATTTCAGGCTATTTTTCTCTTTGTTTTAGTCTTTGTAGCAAATATGATACATTAGGTGTTAAAGGGTTAATGACGCCGATGGCATTTACAGATATGGATGGGTATATGGATGGCATGGAAAGTAGATGGATGGTACATCTCTTTGTTTCACTTTTTTAAGTTTTAACTTGTAGCTATCTTTTTGACCATCTCCACCGCCTGTATATTGAACTGGTATAAAGCCAAATAACTTTGACTTCTCATCCCCTCTAACCGCCTCTCCTGTTTTATCTCTTTGGACCAGTTCTCTTATAGAAGCAGGGTGCCTGTGTTTTTCTGATTTGTTGCTCTGTTGTAAATATACTTTAGGATTCCCCCTGCAGCCCTTCTTGTAATTTATAGATGTTTACCTGCTATCATGATATTGCTCATAAGTGTCTCACATTCTGTTCGTTATTGTGTGTGTAGGTTTTTGTTGTTGTATCTATATGTTTGTGCATCTACATGTTTTCTTACTGACATACTCTCTTGTGTGACAGGTTCATTTTTTGTGTCTTTAAATGTGAATTTGAAGTGTGTATGTATTTGTATTTGTATATGTGCGTCCACTTTATCTGCTGGATCCTTTAATACCTTCAGACAATCAATACACAGAGAAGCAATGTTTGGCCCTGTCTTCTTTTAAAAGATGCACTCCACCGAGTGGTGTGAGCCAAGAGTCGAGAAGTCAATAAAATAAAGCCAATACAGGCCTCATTTGTTTTTTTGGACTTCAGCACTGAAGCCTCTAAGTCTGTGGGCGAATATTTAGTATGCTGTCACTTTGATACAAATAACTGGATCTCTTTTGTCAGACCTCTGGAAGTGCAAAACACAAGTCCATAAAAATATTGACATCTGTGTTTGCTAAGATTTCACTCTGTTTCTCTTTCTCAGAGCTGGTGGTGGATCAGAGGACGAGGTGATGAAAACAACGGCGTAGAAAGGAAGAAAAAAAGACAGAGGAAGTTGCTTGGAAACTCTTCTTTTGTACCATTATAACCTGAAGTCCTGTAGAGCACTGACTGAGCCTGCAGAGGATTACACACAGAAATACAGACCAGCATCCACTCGGTCACCCCCCCCCCCCCCATCACTGCCATGTCCTCCCACCTCAAACCCCCTCTTCTCATGCTCCCCATCCATTTCCTTCTCTTCTTCTTGTCCATGCCCTGTCCCTCCACCCCTACCCCCTCCTCCTTTTCCCCTCCGGAGGGAGGTCTCACACATTTGGTCGTCCACAGTAAAACAGGTGAGGTCTACCTGGGCGCCGTCAACTGGATCTACAAGCTCTCCAGCAACCTGACGATGCTACGAAGCCATGTGACAGGCCCAGTCACAGACAACCCTCGCTGTTACCCTCCGCCCGGTGTCCAGTCCTGCCGCCACGAGCTGGTGCAGACCTCTAACGTCAATAAACTGCTGCTACTTGATGCTGCCCACAACCGCTTAATCGCCTGTGGGAGTACTTCCCAGGGAATATGCCAGTTCCTGCGTCTGGATGACTTGTTCAAGCTTGGCGAGCCGCACCACCGTAAAGAGCACTATTTGTCCAGTGTGACTGAGGCCGGCACCATGTCAGGCGTCGTGATCACGCCTGATATTTTTGGTGACGGGGGGAAACTCTTTGTCGGCACTCCCATAGATGGGAAATCCGAGTACTTCCCGACCCTGTCGAGTCGCAAGTTAATGTCCAATGAGGAGAACGCTGACATGTTCAGCTTTGTCTTCCAGGATGAGTTTGTTGCTTCGCAGCTGAAGATCCCCTCAGATACACTCTCCAAGTTCCCCGCATTTGACATCTACTACATCTATGGCTTCAACAGCGAGCAGTTTGTATATTATCTTACCCTACAGCTTGACATCAAGCTCACATCGCCAGGTGAAAGCAGCGAACTGTTTTTCACATCGAAAATCGTGCGCCTTTGTGTTGACGATCCTAAGTTCTTCTCTTACGTCGAGTTCCCCATCGGCTGCACAAAGGACGGAGTGGAGTACCGCTTGGTTCAGGACGCTTACTTGGCCCGGCCGGGGATCCATTTAGCACAAGCACTCGGTATCGAAGAGCACGAGGAAGTTCTGTTTACTATATTTGCCCAGGGTCAGAAGAACAGAGCCAACCCGCCCAAGGAGTCGGCTTTGTGCCTGTTCACCATGAGGCAGATAAAAGAGAAGATTAAAGAGAGGATTCAGTCGTGCTACAGAGGAAAGGGGACGCTCTCCCTGCCCTGGCTGCTCAACATGGAGCTGACCTGCATCAACTCGGTGAGTGTTTGAGACACTGATTCTCTCAACTGGTTTTTGTGATCATCTGTAGTCGGGATTAATCATCAAATTAAATTATTATTTATATTCATATAATTCAGTGATTATTAAGTTATTCCTGATTGTTCTAGGAACTTTTGGTTTGTGATTGTGAACAGAACTGGCTGGTTTAGGTCACACTAAGTTTTAAATTGAAACAGTCTCTACAGTATTTTAGTGGTCATGGATTATTATTTTATTATTTAAATCAGGCTTCTTCATCTAATTCATTTAATTCATAAATTCAGTTTGAGTGATAAATGTTGTGAGAAATTTGCTATTGCGTGGCTTCAACTATTGCAGGCCTTAAAATTCAGGTAACTCTTTTGACTTTTAGATTACTGCTGAACATTTTCTCAGTAATACGAATAAGACAGAAACCAGACTGAATGTGAAGAACTCATAAAAGTAATGTATGGGTGGAATTCCAAACTATTCCTAATGTTGAGCTAAAATGATGGCAGTGTAATCAATGTTGCCACCAGACTCATCACCATAGCCATATCCCCACCCTGATTGGATGGCAGGTCACCAAAACTTCAATGTCCTTGTGCATCTATTTAGGTTTCCCTGGTTAACCTGTAAAGTGGAGAACATAAATGCAAAATAAAGTAATATTTTCCACTTTCCTTTGGGACTATACAACTGAAATGTAGGTGTGATTGCACATTCAGCACTGTATGGAATAAATGCTTTCTCAACGTCACATCCCATGCTGCACAGTAGAATTATGGGAGAATGTGAGCAGAAAGTGCAGTATACAAGACATCTCCTCCATTACATGATTGATTGAAAAACTCTAGCTGAAATACAGAGGTCTGAAGTGTTTTCTGGAGGCTCAGAAGACTTTCATCCTCCACCTTTCTTGCCCCCACGTCAATGTTTTATAACTCTGCAAGGGTTGATGAAGAAAACACAGACAAGCGGGACTTTTCTTTTTGCACAGTTTCTAATGATGAGACACTGTGTGAACTTACAGATTAAGAACAAAAATGAAACTAAACTAAATGTTACATAAACTAAATGAAATGATTTCTGATTGTCAAGTACTGGAAAACTGCCAAGAACAAGAGGGATGAACCATTTTTCCATACATGTATGAAATATTGTTGCATTGTCTCTGATTGAATAACAGGACTCATGTAACATGAGGACAGGACAGCTGTCTTTTACCCCCCGTCTGTTTTTTAGGAATAATTCTGTCTACAGGTTGCAGGTAGCTTGTCTTTCATTTTCCTCATAGATGAGCTGGCCTCAGGGTGCCTGAGAGACATTTGTGTGTGTGTCAGCAGCACGTCACACACATACATACCTCAACACACACACACGCACACACACATACACGGCTCTGTATCCCCATGAATAATTCACCTGGTCTCACCTTCTGTTATTCAGTCCGTGCTCCATAACAACCTGCCATAAATCTCTGGACTGCTCTCCACCTCTCTCTCCTTCCTCTTTCTGTCTCTGCCATCCCACCTTTTACTTCTCTTCTTTCACTTTAACCTCATTCTCTGCATAAAGATTTATTTCATTTTCTTAGCCTTATCATCTCTCTGCTCTTTCTTTAATTTTTCTTTTACTTGCTTTGCTTCTCTCTATTTCGCTTGCGAACTCCTCTCTCGGACCCCTTCTCTTTCATTTTTTACTTTTAACCTCTCATTTTTACTCTTTCTCCTTTTGCTTATCCTCAGCTTCTCGGCCCCCCGATTGTGAGCATGTAAACCTGCTGATGTCCAAACTTTACTTCAGAGTACTGCTAAAAGTCTACAGACAAAGCTTGTTGTCCAGTACACGTCATTACAGTGTGTTCAAGGCTTTCAGCAGCAGGATCCACTTCTGACGAGCCTTCGGTCAGTTAGAAGGAGCTAGGCGGTTGCTTAAACACACATGTTTTGGGAACCTTTGGCCAGTGTCATGCATTTTCTTGCTATTTGAAAGAAAGATTGACAGTTGAGATCACACTATTTTGAATTTAGGATATTCATATATATGAAATTTTAATGTATTTTTATGCACCTCATACAAGATAATAACATTATTAAACATTATGTCTGTCACAAGCAGCATGTGGCCTTGTAGTGGAGAGTTTACTGTATATGCATGCGATTATGCTAATGAGCATATACTTACATGATTGTCCTTTATGGCCATCTGTCGTTCTGCCTGCAATCGATCAAGGTCGTGTCAGCCGAGCGTACTCTGGGGTGTCGCTGTGATGAATTCATCATCTCCTCGTGCAGG
This sequence comes from Terapon puta, assembly GCA_028564955.1. Lineage (NCBI taxonomy): Eukaryota > Metazoa > Chordata > Actinopteri > Centrarchiformes > Terapontidae > Terapon > Terapon puta. Next base: position 5,003,976 of record JAOXYL010000050.1, read on the forward strand.
CGTATTCAGTGTTTCCTGACGGGAGCGGTGACAACTCTTTGCCTCTACGCTAGTGTCATGTGAAAACTTTCATACCTGCTCATTTCAAAAGACAAGGTCAGGTCAGTCAGTAAACACACTCTCTTCATCTGCAAGAAAATCAAAGTCTCAAACACCATTAAGGTCTATGGCACTTGAGAAAATTATGAAGATTTATACATTTATATATACATGGCAGTGGATCATCATTGACCATGTGTATCAGGATTATGGCTACTAAAAGGAAGGAATTTATAGTTCCAATTCCACACCCTGTCTAAAATTACTTGAACTCAGTCCAAGTCCAATTCCATTTCCAATTTTCCTTAAATGACTCAGGTAGTATAACTCATATGTAGGAGAGAAAGTCCTTTCTGTGATGTTTCAGTCCTTGAGGGTCTATACAATGTCATTCATGATTTTAGTTTGATTCAGCCCCCCTGTTTATGCACAGTATATATTTAGGATCTCCAGACTGTAACATCCAATGTACAAAACATGAAAGACCTTCGGTGATGGTAGAATGAATATAATCTGTATCCATCTGCAATGGGCACGACACAGACGATGTGAGAATAACAGACAGGAATATGGACAGACAGGTGGACAGTGGTCTGGTACTGTGCAAGAAAACTATCCTTCACTCCTCATCCGTATGACTTGTTGAACATCGAGCATGGAAGAGGCTGATATTAACCCAAAGAAACCGATTTAGTCTGTAACACTGCGTCACTGCTCCTCAGAGTCAGCACGTAGGAAATTTGAGACTTGATTAGAAAACTAGATGTTCCTCAAGTTATCCAGATGAATGATGAACAATCAGGTTCCAGCCGGTGTCAGCTCAGTAATCTGATTGGATTGTTTGTAGACTGAAACACACATGAGAATGTGCTCCTCTCAGAATTTAGTGATCACAAAAGAGTAAAATCAATTGTCAGTAGACATGTCGACAGTTCAGTCTAGTTTCATCAAGTTTAATCTCACAATAGTCAACTTTTGACTTTTAAGACAGCGTAAAATCACCCAGTGTCAGTGGGACATCAGTGAAAATATTAGACTCAATGTGAGACCTGGAGATGGATTTACATGTATTTATCTCGGTGACATACATTTTGAATTTGTTCTTTGGCCTGTTGCCAAAAAGCACGTCGATATTTTATTTAACAAAGCTCAATTGTACATTTTGCAATCTGATTAAATGAAAAACAAAGCAGCACCAGGTTTGTGTGTCTTTAAATCAGCCTAAGTCCTTTTGAGTTTGGATGAAGACACAGTGGTTGACTCAAACCTCAGGTCTCTCCCTGTGCATCTTTATGTCCACTCACTCATCTCGAAGAGGCCGTTGCTGGTCTTCTGGGAGTTAAACTGAGTGGTGGTTGACCTTCATTGGTTGCGGGCTGCCGTCCAGCTTTACAGCTCTGCGAGCAGACTGACCCAGCGATGCTACAGCCTCAGCATGACTAATGAGACTGATTCAGACGGAGAGGGGAGATGCTATTGTCGGTGTATGTGTGTGCGTTTAGGACTCATTTTATCTCCCTTTTTCTGAGTCTCTCCCTCTTTGTATACTTCTCCGAGTGCTCATTTGTGTGTGTATATGTGTGTGAGTGTGAGAGGGAGTGTGTGAGTGTGTGTGTGCACATGAAGCCGCCTCTTATCCAGGCCCCCAAAGAAGAGGGACAAAACAACAGTGAAAACAGAGGAAAATAGGCAGATAATAAGAGGGGTGTGTGTGCTCATATGTGCATGTGTGTGTGGGCGCGCACGAGTCCTCATTGTCTGCAGAACTATAAGATGGACGTCAGAGGGAAAATTGTCCACAATAACAGGGAGCAAGAAGACTCTTCTATTGTTGTTGCCCCCTCTCTCTTTCTGGATCTACCTCTCTCTGCCCTTCTCTCTCAGTCACTCTATCTCGATTTTCCTCAGAGCATAATAGTGTTTATTAATATTTATCAGCGTTGATCACTGCTGGCCAGGATTATAGTCTATTTCTGTGGCATTTTGTATTCTGCCTTCCAGGCGGCTGGTGACTGGTGTGTGCCTCCGTGTGTGTGTGTGTGTGTGTGTGTGTGTGTGTGTGTGTGTGTGTGTGTGTGCACTGGTATTTATCACTGTGTGGGTACATCGCTCTGTTTACACAGTCACGGTGTGGGGACCGCTGACGGCCTGGGGTCCAAAATTGAGGTCCCCATACGGTTTTTCTTTTTAAAAGCCTCCAGGAGTTGTTCTGAAGGTGCTCATGTGATTTTTAGCCAAGGCACAAAATACACATTTTTCTGTCATGTTTTGTGTGAAAGTGTGTGAAAGTGCTCCCCCTTTATTTCTGTGCAAGTAACTGCACCTACCGCTTCACACTCACACACCTTCCAAAT